>CALNHX010005091.1:71151-114216 GCA_940337035.1 Agriotes lineatus
ACAACTGGCAGTAGTTATTGCTCTTGTTATATATATTAATATATATTAATAAAGTGAATTTTCTTGAGATTTGTTGTTACAATGGTGCGAGAAAAGCCTGTTACTGAAGATGTGCGTAAAATAATCGTTTCCTTGTCGCAATCCGGATAATCTCCGTCTGAAATCGGAAAAATTGTCGGTTTGTCAAGATACAATTCGCAACATCATTAAGCTATTTAAAATAACCAAATCTGTTGCACAAAAGCTTATTCTTGGAAAGAAATCTGGCGTTACTGATATTAACCGAAGAGCCTTACGTCGAATTATACAACAAAATCGGCGTTCTAATTATCATGAATTAAGTATTTTGTGGAATCAAGCAACAACAAAACAATTTTCAAAGTCCACTTGCAACCGAACAATAAATAAAAATGGGTTAAAGGACCTGCAAAGTAAATCTAATTGCATTTTTGTTTCTGTATTAGCCATATAAAAGCATAATAATCAAAGAGCGATTAATCACAAATTGTTAGTTTTTTATATTATATGTAGTTAGTGTAGATCAGTTATTTCCTGTATTTAAGGCATTAAGTTATAATTCAATAGAAATAAATTAGTTGGTGTTCTGATTTTTTGCTTAAATAAGTAATTTCAATGATTTTATGCAACTGGGCCAACAGTTATGGGTCAGGGCTCGTATATACCTTGTTTCCTTGACCACCTTTAAAGCTCGGCGTGCTTTAATCGCCTGTTTTCGCACGCTCAGGCGTGCTTTAAACGGCGATTCTGATGCAAGTATAATAAAAAATATATTTGATCAGTTTAACGAACAATGACATAGTAGTTTGCAAAAATTTAGAAATCTGATTTAATTGTAAATATTTTTGTTTGTACATAACTGTTGTTTATAGCACTAGTCGTGTTAGAGCCGTCGGCTACGCGTCGGGTTCTAACTTTCACACCTCGACCCACAAACTCATTTTTATCCCTTGGTATATAAATAACTTTTGAGCTACCAACCTATTTTTACTTGTCTGCGCGTTCGTTATCTGTGACCAAAAGGTCAACTTACAGTATCCTTGTTGGTTGGTATGACAACAACAAAATAACAGGCTCGTTTTAAATATAACGGTAATAAAACTGTTATGGAAAAGTGTTTTGTATTTGGTTACTATAGAAACAACAATCACGCAATTTATTTAGGCAAACAATATTTTTGTAGTATTCAACGGTATTTTTATCTTTAGTAGTTGATAGCGCAAAAATGTTATAAGACACTACATCGTTGAGTGCCTTATTGGAATACGCTTAAAAAAATAGAAAAAGTAGGGCCTTCGGGTCTCGGTTGTCTAACTTTTTTCAGCTTGTTCTAAGGTACTACTTTTGTAAAGTAAGATACTATTAGGTACTCAAAATTGAAATATAAATCAATACATATAGCACTTTAAAGTTTCAAGTGACAGTACTGTTTACAATCTTTGGTTTTTCGATATTTTAGTAAAAATTGTTCCAATGAATAGTCTGCAAAAAACACGAACCATGAGCACCCTGTGTATTCTAGCCAATTGAAAATATTTTCTCTTGTTTTGACTAAGAAGCTTTTATGACTAGCAGCAATTATAAAATGGCTTATAATTCTAATATTAAACCAGAATATTAGAAAATTTAAAGTAACTTTTTATTAATTTCGTTTGCAACACTTTTTTTCATATCTTAGTAGTGAATTCATCTATTTCAAACAAATCAGTTAACTATACGGTATGTTTCGCTTCTCACCTTCACACCCCTGTATCTTCCTTATTTGTTATTTAAACTATTTCAAAGTTGGGTCAGTTATACTAACCTAAAAAACGTTATTTCTAAGATTTTTTATATTTTTACCTTAAACCAGTGTCTACTGCAATCAAAAATATATGTGAAAAATAAAAAAAGTACAGTAGCTTAGTTTTATCAAAAAAAGTTATTAAAAATAGTTTCTCAGAACTACAAAAATAATCGGAAACCAAAATTATATCAAAAATTATTTTAAACAAAGGGGTAATTCACATCTCTTCTTGTGTGCTGTGTAAACTTAAAGATCATTCTGAATTAGTAATCCATAGCAAATGGGTGTCTAGGTGCAAGAAATTTCAAATATAGTTCGTTATAAAAAAATAAGAGCTCGTTTCCTACACATTTTTGTTGTAAAATCCCTACCCGTTGAGTTAAAACCTTCTAAAAATGGAGGTTAAAGAATGCCTATTTGTTAAAAAAAATTGAATTAAAATAGCAACCCCTATATGTTTTATTATAACTAAATAACAAGTAAGAATCCAAGCAAACAGAAATATGCCCGCGAAAGTCTGATTTACTTAGAAACGTTTCTAGCCCTTTTAGTTTTTTCGTGAAACTAATGATTTTTATATAAAAATTTAAATAAATTTTAAGGCACGGAATAGTAATTCAGAATTCCAGGGCAGTACTTTTCCACCTTTCCTGGCCTTTCTTCCATTTTCCACTCCTCCTTTCCCTCACCCATCTTATAATTCTTGGCTGGGGGGGGGGGGGGGGGCGCAAGGCCCGATAGCAGCCCGCCGCCAGTTGGGGAATTGAAATGACCCTGAACCTTTTACTTTTTTATACTAATTCAGCAAAATGCATTTTCTGTAACTGATTGAAACATGTCTAATAGGCGGTTGTCACATTGATAAAGAGTTTTGCATTTAAATTTTGTTTATTTTGTGCTAAAAAGTTGGGTTTCAAATTCCGGAAGTTATTCGTTACCTTTCTGTTTTTCAAAAAAATAATAAGTAAAACAAGTTTTAATTAAAATATTTTTCGAGGATAGTATATTAAAGTATGAGTGGATAACAAGGTATTTAAAACACGCGCGAGTTTTCGAGCACGACGGCGTAGCCGGAGTGCTCGAAATAGAGCAAGTGTTTTAAATACCAGTTATCCACAAATACTTTACGCTATTTTTTATTATACCTCCAATACTGGAAATAAATTACGCACTAAAAACTTAGAAATAATTTTTGTCGTGATAAATCGAGAGGGCATAATAGTATTGCTACTATAGTTACGATAATTATTTACGTTTTTGTCGTGTCCATGTCCGTTGTTGCATTCAGTCGTTTCCTTGACAACCTTTAAAGCTCGGCGAGCTTTAATTGCTTTCTTTCGCACGCTCAGGCGTGCTTTAAACGGCGATTCTAATGCAGGTATAATAAAAAACATATTTTTACTGAGATCTCTACAGGATATCCATTTAATGCATCGGCCTTTTGATTGAGGGTTTTAAATGGGGTTGAAATGACACATTTCAGAATTATTTTGACGTGTACAGCCTGCCCCAAGAAAATTTGGCTCAAAAAGTATATATTTTTAAATCAAACACTCTGTATTTCTGTATGGCTATTTAAGCACTATGGGTCATATGTTAAGCCGTAATTTGTCTTATAAATCGCTTCCAATATTTTGATCCTATCAACGCTTGGAGTATTTTGTTAACAGCGAGCTTTCACTTAAAACATCACATTTCTCCAACGTTTGAAAACCTTTTTTAATTTAGAGAGCGCCGACTAGTATACAAAAATATTAACCTTTATAAAAACGGAATTTTTGAATGCGGGGTGTTAAAAATACTTGTTTAAATTTCAGTACTTCCAATTTGTATTTTCACAATTGTTTTAAATGGTATACTTCGCATTTTATTACAGGCATAAATAGAACTTTAAGTTCCCTTTATTTTTACCCCCAAAATCTTATATTTGGTTGAAAAGAGCGTTTAACAAATTTAACTTCTAATAAAAATCAGAGAAATGTATACTACTAGGCGCAGCGGTTATTAGATTATAATTATACAAAATAGTTGGCTGTAAAAAACAAAATAAACTTTTTTATATTTTGATGTGTATTTATTATTATTACTAAGCAATCGATGCATGTGAAATTGTTTGTGGCGTCACGATTGTATGCCTAATAATTTTCACAGAGAAGATATATCGATGGGAGATCATTATTATATTATATTTCATTCTGTTATTACAGGTCCAGTTACGTAGAAGCAAGGTCACCTGATCTAATAGCTATGGATTTAGTTGTGATTACCCAGTAACGTCTTAAACACACAGATCAATTTCATTTACAGATTTTTTGTCTCTTTCAATTTTGGAGTTTACGTTTTTAAGATAAAAGAAAATTTAACTTGTCAACAGAGATAAAAAAATTCTCGAAAAATTAAGTTATCTATAAATTCATGTGCTCATTAGCGCTTTTGTGTTTAGAAAGGCAAGTTAGTCGTCAAATTCTAAAAATTTTAATGACACAGGGTAAGACATAAAATTGCAGGAAACATTATTTCTTCAATATTTCTGCAAAATTGTGTCTCAGCCTGTATCATTAAAATTTTTTGAGCTTTTCTAAAAACAAAAGTCCTAACAAACATTGGATTTATGTTGAAAAATCTGTAGATAAAATTGGCATGTCGTAACTTCTAAAAATGTTAATGATACAGGGTGAGACACAATACTGCGGCCACAAAATAGAATAGTGATTAGCTGCAACAGCGCCCCATGTGTATCAATTTTTGAACGTATTACTCAACAATAAATACCCAAATGTACAAAATATGAGTACTCTGTGTTATGGCATTCTTGATTAATTAATTTAAACATGATTTTTCGTCTTGACCTTTAAGGGGCTGTAAGTCATCTGGGATGCGACTTTGTGTTTCGCTTAATCTTCTTATGTTGACTCAAGGATTCGCCGGTATTATTTATGCTGCTTCATTTAAATAGACCATGTATCGTACTATGTATACACAAGGTACGAGATACTTACACGTCCTTGTCCTATTTTGAAGATGCGGTTGTTTTTCGATCCATTCCCTGATGCTCCGCACGTCATCCTCGATCCGTTTTGGGTCTTCGTTGCACTCCTTAATCGCAATCTCCTGGAGCTCTTTCGAAATGGGTCTCAGCTGCATGTTGATTGCGCACACTTTCGAAAACACGATAGGTAGGTAAGGCTTTGGCTGCCAAATATTCACTATCGAAACACCTGTATGGTCGGATTTTATGTATGATGTTAACTTAAAAACAACTCTTCAAGGTCCGCTCCAAACAAGTTTTGTTGCAGGCCCGTGCTCTGCGTTGACGTATATGCGTTTTTTGGCTTCCTCGTAAGGTAAGCGAGTCTGGTTTCAATTCCTGCAAAGGTGGAGAGCACACTCAATAATATGACCACTTTAGGGTTGTAATTAACAGCTGTTTCGTAAAGTGGCCACAAAGATAAGTTAGTTATAACCCTTTTGTGTTTGCTTAAACTCGAAGGCACTATATAAATAGAATAATGAAGCTAGGTTGCGTAGATTGCTGTACCTGCTCTTATTTTCAAAATAAAAAATTGCTGCGACATCATTAATAATTTCCATAGTCTTTGTGTCCTGACCTGTGAATGTTTACACGTGGAATTATATTTTATTTAAGTGATGGCGTGATTTGATGTACGCAGTTATAATGGTTGCTTAAATCATGGACATAAAAAAAAGTTAGATTAAATGCTAACTATTCTTTAGTACGTCGATAATTGCAAGTACTACTTTCCTAGAATTTTGCTTTTATACATAAATATGGTCGATTGAACAATTCAAACTTCAGATGCAACTGCACAACACCATGATGTCAATACGTCGAGGTCACCGCAATGTTAAGATGATATAATATTCTGGTATTATATCTCGATTTCTTAACATTTACATTGGTGAATTCAATGTAAAACGGATCTCCGAAAGGGGGGATGTGTTGAATGAACCTACTAATAACACAATAATCAAACTGCATCAAATAATGAAAATAGGCACGTGCAACGTGCAAGGTTTACTATAAAATGGAAAACTAGCGATAATAGAAAATGAAATGTGAGAAACTAAACTGCAGTGTTTGGCACTTAGCAGAGACCCACTGGAAGGGAGAGGGGCATTTCCAAACTAAATCAAACAATGTCGTCTATCACTCTGGACATTCAAAAGAAAACCTAAATGGTGTAGCCAGACAATAATAAAAAAACAAACAACACCGTACGATAAAACTGAAAACACAACCCTGCAAAATAAAAATCGTGTAGATATACGCACCAACCGTCAGGCATAGAAGAAATAAAACATTTCTAGCAAGAGCTAGAAAACACACTTAGAGAAACTAGTACCCCCAAAGGCATAACTATAGAATAGGGGAATTTTAACGCGATAGTAGGTGAAACGGTACACGACCACCATGTAAGAGCTCTAGTAGGGATGTTTGGACTAGGAAAAAGAAACGAGCAGGGTAAAAGAATGCTACAGTTTTGCATCGATAACAGTTTAGCCATAACAAGCACACGATTTCAACATCACAAAAGACGATTATACAAGTCGAAATCCCCAGGCGATTGGTATAGGGACCACATAGACTACATAACGATAAATTAAAGATGGAAATCGGCAATAGTAAACACACAGCTAGCCGGGCTCCATAGCTCAGTGGTAAGCATTGTGGCTACTGATCTAAGAGTCGAGAGTTCGATCCCTGATCCCGGTGAGGTTTTCAAAAATAAAAAAATGCGGATGAAAGTCTCTACAGAATGCCATCATTCGGAAGTGATGTAAAGCCGTGGGTCCCATGTTTAACGATGTGTAGCATGTAAAAGATCCCTTGCTAAGGTTGGAACTCCTTAGTCTCGGCAAAATTCTAAGTAGGACAAAGGTACAGCTGCGGAAATAAAAAGCGGGACACAAAATTTTTGCCGAAGTTAAATTGTCTGAATAAATTAATTTTCGATGCTATCCCAAGCTTCTTGTACTGCATTAACCTGTTCGTCTTTGTTCATTGACACATGATAGAAAGCATTTCATAAAAAATCAGGAAGGCAACATTACAACGTTCAAATAGTAAAAAATTACCCTACAGAACTTGTCCCGGTTTATGTTTCCGCAGCTGTACCTGGTACTCTGCATGCCTAGACCTTGTCCATGGGGTTGGCAAAAAGGGCCTATAAAGGCCTACTTGCTAGACGTAAATCTCCCCAAAAATAATACATAATACATAATAAACACACAGCTAAACAAGAAAGTGAAAAAAGAAATCCGAAAAGACTTGAGAAGATATAATACTCGTATGATTGAAGAACTAATAGAAAGGAACACGAATATGAAAGTATTAAGATCCAAAAGAAGTAGAGGGAAGCTGATTATCAAGAAATTAAAAAATGACGAAGGAGTAATTGTAACAGACAGAAAAGAAATTGTAAATACCGCTCAAAGTTTCTACCGTAAATTATATAACCAACAGGCACAAATGACGGATGAGTTACGAGAGACCCAGCATGCTAGGGGTACAATTACGAACATTGGATCTGAAGATCTACCAGAGGTAGACACAGCAGAGTTAAGAACAGCGATAAAACAAATAAAGACATGTAAAGCTCCAGGAGAAGATCGTATTTCTAGCCAAATGCTCAAAGTGGGAGGAAGAACCCTTGAAAAGGCAATGCTTAAGCTGATGAATAGGTGTGTTGTCGACGGACACATACCCAAATCATGGCAAAATGCTGAAGTAATTTTGATATATAAGAAAGGTGACACCACAAATCTGGAAAACTACCGGCCTATCAGCTTATTATCGATCTGCTATAAACTCCTTACAAAGATACTGACCAACCGACTCAGCACTAAATTCGACTTCTATCAACCAATCGAGCAAGCAGGTTTCAGAAGAGGTTTTAGTACAACTGACCACATTCAAGTAGTTAAAACACTAATCGAAAAATGTGCGGAATACAACATCCCACTCCACATCGCTTTTATCGATTATCATAAGGCGTTCGACCTTGTGGAAAGATGGGCAGTACTAGAAGGAATGGCAAGGGCACGGATTAACTCAAGATATATCGACGCTTATCAAGCACATCTACGAAAACGCCCGCTTAAAGTAAAAATTAATGAAGATCTTGAGACCCATGAAATCCCAGTAGAGAGAGGAGTGAGACAAGGGGATAAGATCTCTCCCAAATCGTTTACCCTCGCCCTCGAAGACGTATTCAAGACGCTACCCTGGCAGGATAAAGGTATCAACATCGACGGGACAAGACTAAATAATCTGCGATTCGCGGACGATATAGTTTTGATCAGTAACAGCGCACAAGAACTAAGAGACATGATAAAACAATTAGACGAAGCCTCTCAAACTATAGGCTTGACAATGAATGTAGGAAAAACAAAAATGATGAGTTCTGAAAATATAAATGTCACTCTGAGAAACCAGACCCTCGAAAATGTCCAAGAGTACAATTACCTAGGACATAATATCAAAAGGGGTAAAAATAACAAACAATCTCAAACGAAAGGTATACAACACATGTATCCTTCCCGTGGCTACATACGGAATGGAAACAGCAACGCTAACAAAACACAGCGCAAACAGGTTGAGAATTTGTCAACGAGCAATGGAGAGAGCCATGCTCGGAATTAGCCTCAAAGATAGGATTCGGAATGAAGATATAAGAGCCAGGACGAGGGTCGAAGATGTTATCGAAAAAATTGCAAAACTAAAATGGCGCTGGGCCGGTCATATTGCCCGAGATAGTAACAAATGGACGAAAGCAATACTACAGTGGCGACCCCGAGAAACCAGAAGAAGTGTTGGACGACCTCAAACAAGATGGCGAGATGACCTAAAAGAAATAGCGAGGCGAAATTGGATGCTGAAGGCCCAAAACAGAGACACATGAAAGAAAATGGAGGAGGCTTATGTCCAGCAGTGGACCTTGAGAAGCTAGGAAGAAGAAGAAGAAGAAGAAACACTAAAACGCTACCAGGCCCTGACTGTTGCTCCGATCATCAGTTGTTAATAACAAAAATCAGAACAAATCACAAAGTCCGCAAACAAGAAATTAAAAAGCATAAAATCACCCAAACAGTTCAAGATCAATATAACAGCATAATAAAGCCGAAATTATCCATTATCAAAACACAGATAGAAGTACCAGACTCGAACTTACAGTGGAACAAACTAAAAAAAGAAATAGCAAAAGCCCGAATGAAAAGCTACCAGCTGAACACTCTGTACAAACTTTATTTAATAATATATACTTTGATGAAGCTAATACATATCAAGTGCACAATTGACGTTTAGTAGTTATTTATTAGACGAGTGTGGAACGTTACACATTAGTCACGCAAGAAATATTAGCCACTCGACCTAACGGTCTCGTGGCTAATTTTCTTAAGTGACTAATGTGTAATTCCACACGAGTTTAATACAAAATTGTATCTACTCCGGTGGGATAAGTAACTCATTACGTCAAATGACAGATCTGACATTTCTCTTAATACACTTTTCTCAATTTTAGGCAGTCGTAGATAATATTTTGTACAATACATGTGTGATAATGCATCATTAATATACTTGTGTGCTTACATACACGTATATTAATAATGCTGTTATCCCACTTGTATAGTAAATAACTATTATCCAACACCTCCATATATTGTTCATGTAGGTAATCATTTTGAAAATTTATTTGACAAATAAACGGGGCTGCGCCTGCTATTGCGCGGTCTACCCTATTCAATTTACCACCATCTTTAGGCCTATTACGTTGGGCCATTCCGTTCTGTTACAGACCCCGACCCTGCCTCCCCCTGCCTGCCACCTTACCAAAGAAGGGGGCCCTCGGGGATACGCCCCTCTCCAAGGAGACCCTTGGGTCTCCGCCCTTCTACAAGGGGGCATTCGGGGCTCCGCTCATCTCCAAGGGAGCCCTCGGGGTTCCGTCCCACTCCAAGGGAGCCCTCGGAGCTCCGTCCCTCTCCTAGGGGCCATCGGGGCTCCGCTCCTCTCCAAGGGGGTCCTCGGGGCTCCGCCCTTATCCAAGGGGCCCACGTGGCTCCGCTCCTCTCCAAGGGGCCCCTCGGTGCTCCGCCCCACTCCAAGGAGGCCTTTGGGGTTCTGCCCATTTCCAAGAAGGCCCTCGGGGCTCCGCCCCTCTCCAAGGGGCCATCGGGCATCCGCCCTTCTCCAAGAGGGCTCTCGGGGCTCCAGCCCACTCCAAGGAGGCCCTCGGTACTTCGCCCCTGTCTAATAGGGCCCTCGGGGCGCCGCTCCTCTCCAAGTGGCCCTCGGGGCTCCGCCTTTTTCCAAAGAAGCCCTCGGGGCTCCGCCCTTTTCCGAAGGAGCCCTCGGGGCTCTACCCCTCTCCAAGGAGGCCCTGGCGGTTCCAAATATTAATTTGAATAATAAATAGTGTTACATCTAATTTTATTATTCATGGTATCTTTCTACATTCTCTCACTAGTGACTTTTTGAATATTCTCTCACTAGTGATTAATATATGACATTACTTATGCAAAATCAACATATTAATAGTGTTATTATATGGAGGTGTTGGATAATAGTAATTTATTATACAAGACGATAAAGTTAAATTCTATCTACGAGTGAATCGTTTACGTCGAGACGAAGTCAAGACGTTAATGATTAAAGAGTGGATAGAAATAACTTTATCGTCGTGTATAATACAATATGTTTTTCTATAGCAAGAACTTTAACAATTTCAAAAGAAAATAAGGACAGTCAATCATATTTCAAAATGTCAGTAGCTAGATTGGGTTGCTACGATAATGCGCAGCTGTCATATTTAAATTAAACAAAAGTTAGAAAATTAAATTACTGTGGGCCGGTTGCAGAAAGCAATGTTAAGTCTGGTGTTAGCTAACATCGTGTAAAAGTGAACAAAATCGCATCAAATTTTGTTTACTAATGTATTAGTTACCATAAGCATTTGAGATTTGATTCGTTTTTGTTCACTTTGACGTCGCGTTAGCTAACACCAGACTTAACATTGCTTTCTGCAACCGGCCCTATATCTATCCTTGATGTTAAAGTGCTACTTTATCTATCCTTGCTGTTAAAGTAAAACTTGACTTTTTGTTTTGAGTTGATAAAAGCACACTTTAACATGTGCTATAGAAAAAAAGTTATTTATTTGGACATTAACAGATTTTTCACACATTAGCTCAAAATCCTATAATCCATGAGCTAGTACCAAAATGAGTGTAAAATTAAAACAAAAAATACATGTCTCCGACATTCTCCCACCTGAGGAACGATTACCTTATTATAATGAGTGACTCATCTGTCAAAGGAGACATAATTCATGCAAATACAAATACAGAAGATAAATGAAAAGCTATGAAACAAATCTTTTTGGAATCTTGATCTGACGGCCACTCCTAGTACACTTCACTTTATTAGTTGCTCTGCTTTCGATATCAGAAATGATATCTCTCACTCCCGCACTATCACAATTTTTAGGTAGAACTTCATCTTTCCTTGAATTATTCTGCTTACTTGAACAGGATAAAGATTCATCTTGAAAGATGACTCGGCTGCTCGCCCCCTCTCTGACATCCGATGTGGAATCTTCAACACTTCCTGAGCTATCGATCAATTCTAAGGTATAAACTTTCTGCACTGGTCTAATCAGGGATCCTCTTGCAGTTTTGACTCGAACTAGATGAATTTTGTTGTCTTTTCCTGCAATCAGTTCTATGATACGACCTAGGGGCCAGTCCAGTCGTTTATGAATTTCGTTACTGACAAGTACTATTTCCCCTAGAACAACTTGTAGGCATTTTTTCTTAGCGACCATTAATCTTAGTTGCCCTAGATACTCATTGCGAAACCTGCGGCGTAACATGGTTCTCAACTTCTGTTTCTAGATCATATTGCGACTGAGGGACGTCTCGTCTACAGCATCACAATCTGGAATACAACATTCCGCTTGGTCACGCAGAAACATTGCTGGAGATAGGGTTACCAAGTCTTCAGCGTTCCCAGACAAATACGTGAGAGGTCTAGAATTTATTACAGCTTCGCAGTCGCATAAAACTGTTAGGAGATCTTCATAAAATAGCGAAGTACGACCAAGTACTTTGCGTAGCAGTTGCTTCAATACACCAACTAGCCGTTCCCAGAATCCACCCCACCATGGATCTGCTGGTGGATTGAAATGCCAATTGATTCGTTGTACAGAGGCGAATTGGGAAATACTATCCCAATTCAATCGTTTGAAAGCGTTTTCGGTACCCACAAAGTTTGTCGCGTTATCACTATATACAGTTTTAGGTCTACCACGTCTTGCTATGAATCGACGAAGGGCTTGTATGAAACTATGCGCAGATAAAGAAGTGGAAAGTTCTAAGTGCACTGCCCGATAAACCGCAAACGTGAAGAGACATACCCACACTTTCTCGCCGTTTTTCAAATACAATGGTCCCGCGAAGTCGACACCAGTTACTTCAAAGGCCACAGCATCCCGTACTCGATCCACTGGAAGGGGTGGTGCCTCCATATCAAACCGTTTCGAACGATATTTGTTACAGATAACACACTCGGAAATAATGGATCGTACTGCCCGACGACCACCGAGAATCCAATATCTCTCCCTCAGTAGGCTCAAGAGGCTTTGTGTCCCAACATGACAGGAATTGACATGAGAGTCAAAAATCATCCTCCTCGCCACGGGGTGTTTGCTGGCAAAACAATTGGAAAGCGAAAATCTCTATCTTCCATTCCTGAAATCCTGGTTTTCAATGTAATCAATCCATCTTCTTCTTTGAAAGGATTCAGGGAATCTATATTTTTCTCATTTTCCTCTCCGAAACTTTCCTTCTGTACGACTTTCACCATGAACTTTTCGGCATTTATAATGTCTTCGGCATTGAGTTCATTTCGACGTTTAATTGGATCTCTTGAATTGAATATGAATCGTAAAATCCAGTAAGTAGTTCAAATGCCAATAGTCAGAACTGTTATTTATCATAGAGGTTACTGTGACCAATCTTGCCTTTCTCTCCCTGCGTATCTCTTCCTCATTGCACACGATATCTTCTTGTGGCCATAGTTCAGGAATCCTATATAGCCGCTTTGGGCCTTCCCACCACTTAGGTTCATAGAGATATCGCTCAGAACAACCACGAGATGGAAGATCCGCTGGGTTGAGAGAACCAGGTACATGTCTCCATGATTCAACTGGAGTTCATGCACGAATTTCTCGTATTCGATTCCAAACGAATGTTGCCCATTCATCCTTTCGTCGAATCCAAGACAATACATTTGTTGAGTCGCTCCAAAAATGACATTCTACTTTGTCTTTAAAGTTTTTCTGTACGAAATCGTACAATCGGGCTCCAATAGAAGCAGCTAATAATTCCAGCCTCGGAATCGAAACCTTTTTCAAAGTTGCCACTCTTGATTTGGCAGCCAATAAATGTACAGAAACTCCATTTGTTTCAACTCTCAGGAATACTGCCGCTGCATAGGCTTCTTGACTAGCATCTTCAAAACAATGAATACTATATCTTCCAATTTTCGTAGAATCATAGCCAATCCATCTAGGAATTTTAATTTCTGTCAAATGTTCTTTGACCCAACTGATAAAAATATTTTTCAGTTCGTCATGAACAGGTGTATCCCAATTCAATTGTTTTTCCCAGGTTCGTTGCAGTAGCAATTTAGGACATAATGAAGCCGGGCAGGTGAAACCAATCGGGTCAAATATTTGTTGTGCCCTTGAAAGAATTGTCCTCTTAGTTACTATCTGTTCACCAACTTTGCTGATGTTTTCTTGTTGGATACTCAAAGTATCTTTATTGGTGTTCCAGTTCAAACCAAGTACATGTACTGTCACAAGTTCATCAGAATCTTATTTTGTATGCTCCCACCCTCGTAGGTGAAATTCTGCCTCTGACATAAGTATACTAGATTCTCGAACGAATTTTTGTAGTGTTTCTTCATCAGGAACACTGGCGACACAGTTATCTACGTAAAATCTTTCTGATAACTTCTTTACTGTTTCCGGTGAATATAGTGATCCTGGTTCAAAAGATTTTTTTAAACATTCATCAAGATGATGTTCAATCGTTGCTCTAAGTAGAAAAGGACTGCAACTCACACCAAATGCTACCCTTCTATGGCGAAATATTTTTTCATTCCCATCCGAATCTATCCACAAAAATCGGAGAAAATCCCTATCAGCTTCGTGTAGACCAATCTGCAAAAATGATTTGCGAATGTCTGATATTACCCCAATCTTTTCTTTTCTGAATCTCTGCAATAAGGACGGTATCAACTCTATAAGATTTGCCCCTTTTTCTAAGCAAAAATTCAGTGAAGGTTTGTCTTTTTCTCTTGCAGAGGTGTCGAAAACGGGTCTAATTTTAGTTGTTGAACTGTTCTCTTTTATAACTGGTCTATGTGGTAAGTAATGAACATGACTTGGGAGGTCAAAAGACGTTACTTCTTCTATAATACCCTCTCGTAGCCATTCATCAAAAACATCATTGTATGGCCCACAAAGATTTTCAGTTCGCAATTTTTTCAAAGTTGAAGTCAAGCTTTTCTTAGCAAGAGCATAATTATCAGGAGTGGGTGGATGCCCTTCTAACCACGGCATTCTCACCTCACATCGACCTTCTATATCGGTGGTGATAGTCTGAAGAAAAAGTTCTTTTGCTGCATTCTCCATTTCCTCCCGAGATCTTTTTTCTGCAGGTTTATTGATCCCCAGAACTTCAAGTTCCCACAAGTCTGCTATGTTAGCATTCTTCACGAAAAGTGACAATGCCGTCATTGCAATATTGGAACTGTGATCACAACTAGGTATCTTCCCCATCAGAGTCTAACCTAGTAGTGTTTGAACAGCCACAAGACCACACTTCAAAATATACCTTTTCCCAGTGTACAGCTTTTTTCTGCTACATCAGCGCCAATGAGAAGTTCGATTGGAGCAGAATCATGCACATCACTCAAACGAATATCTTTCTCTTGAAGTTTTTCCATCCAGCATCCATGGAAGATAATACCAATTTCATTGCAAACTACATTTTGATCGAGAACTTCGAATGAACAACTGTAATTGCCTGATCCCGATTTTAACCTTATATCATAGCAATTGTGAAATTGCTCAGCTGTATTCGATCCTCCAAACAAAGAATGAATTATCCGTTCTGTACGTTTAGGCTTGTAACGCAGTTTCTCAGCAGCACTTCTCAGTACGTATGATCTCCGTGAACCACTGTCTATTACTGCTCGTATTAAACGAACCCCATGCTCACTGATCATTTTCACCTGCAAAGTCTGCAGAAACACATAAGTGTTTGTATAATTTGCCAACGATTGTTCGACTGACAAATGTTCAGTATTACCTGTATCAACTTTAGATGATTTTTGTTTCGGGGAACTTCTGTTCGCTGGCAGTTTTGGACACATCAAAGCTACATTCGGCATGCTACATAAAATGCACTTCAAGCGCTCATGACATTTCCTTGTTTGATGTCCGGTCTTCAGACATCTGAAACACGCCCTTTTCTCGATCGAAATATTTCTTTTCTGTTCCAAAGAGAAATTATGAGCCTTGAAACAATTTTCGCTTCCATTGAAAGTGTATTCTTCTCGCTTCACATGGCGTTATTGATAACAAGTTTCAAAAGTTCCCTGACATATACCTCTATTTGTAAGTCTTTTCTTCCAAAACGGGATGTCAAGCTGTCAATTACTTTTTCATAATTCTCAGCAATAGGGGGAAAACTTTCGACTAACTGCCTGGCTCTACTGTTGTATGACGTTGCTTGTATTAGATACTGAAACTTATCAGATGTGTCTATATTCGGATCATCATTAATTTTCTTAAATTGACCCCAAAAGGAAAGCCAGTGACGTATTTCAGCGTTAAACTTTTTAAATTCGATGGTAGGCAACTTGAACTTACGCCTACCTGTGGTTGTTGTAGTGGAAGCACCAGCTCCGGAAGAGAGAACATCATCATGAAGGACTGTTATCTTGCGCTTTTTACTATAATTTTCGTAGGTAATCCTCAGACCGATTAATTTTCTCTCATACCCTTCGCATGATTCCATTTCTAACATCAAATCGTCCACACTTACGTCTTCTTGCAAAAGAGAGTCGTAGATTTCTCTGTTGGCTATCAACAAGTTCTCTTGTTTCTGCAATAAAACCTCCCAAACGACGTGAACGTGTTGTGGAGCTGCTTCGGTAGATAACAGTTTTTCAAGTTCATTTGCACTTTTCGTAAAAGCGGCACGAAGAACTTTACGATGCTTTTTCTGTTGGTCCATCGCGCACGACAATAACCCGGTTCAAAAGCTGTCTGTTAATACAAACGACAAAAGCTTTATCTGCGCTAGATTACAAGACCACACACAAGAGTTTTAATTTCTGTTTCACCAGAGTTCAGTCACGGTCGCCAAAGTGTTGTGACCCGAATGAAAAGCTACCAGCTGAACACCAGACCACCAGGTTCTTCGAATAGAGTATACAGACAGTTACTCTGTACAAGCTATATTTAATAATATATACTTTGATAAATCTAATACATATCAAGTGCACAATTGATGTTTAGAAGTTATTTATTTTGACATTAACAGATTTATCACACATTAGCTCAAAATCCTATAGTCCATGAGCTAGTACCAAAATGAGTGTGAAATTCAAACAAAAAATACATGTCTCCAACAACAATATAAGAACAAATACAGAGAATGTGCAGACAAGATAACAACGATTACATAATTGACATCTGCAAAAAAAATTGAAGACCATTCTAAAAAAACGAAACACATGACCTCTTCAAGAAGGCAAATATGTTATCACGGAAATTTAAACCAAAAAGTATACAAATAGAAGACAAACATGATAAAGTACTGTGGAAAACGTCAGACATAACAGAAAGATGGAAACAATACTGCAGCAAGCTATATTCAGATAAAGCTATAGAAGAAGACGACAATACAAATACAGAGAGTGAACTAATAGAAGAAGTCAAACCGAATATATTAAGAATAGAGTTAAAAACGCCCTAAGAAAACTGAAAACAAAGAAGTCACCCGGATCTGACTAAATTGCCGCAGAGTTACTGAAAGAAATAGGTCCAGAATGAATTGACATCTGTCGAACATCTGCAATAAGGTATGAAAGACCGGAAAATGGCCCAAGGAGGGGACAAAATTTACGTTTGCCCCTATACACAAGAAGGGAACAACTCGCTAGTTCGAGAACTGCAGTACCATAGCGCCAATCTCAGATGCTAGCAAAGTGCTACTATATATAATACATTTTTTCCAATTCTCTTGGGTCTTTGCTTTTTTCTTAAGCTGCGTTCCAGTTTTCGCCTGCCTCTGTTAGAATCGTTTCTACTGAGCTGTTCCACGTTCGTTTCATTCTTCCCTATTGATCGTGCCTCCAGTACCTTCTTTGCGTGTCTCTCTTCTCCCATTCTCACCCGCTGACATGTTTGATCATCCTCATTCCTTCTCTTTTCTACTTCTATTAATTCCTGCTGCTTGTAATCTTGCTTGGTGTCTGTCCGTTGATCTCTAGTTTTCTTTCTCTATAAAGTAGTACTGGCGGGTACATTGCTTTGTAGTATATATATAGATATCTTACACCCGTATTGATAGTCGTTCGCCAGCGGTTCGCCGACGAGTCGCCGGAGTTTCGTTATGAATAGTATGTTGGCGGCACTGTACGTCTATGTCAAATTCGAGGTTATCAGGTTAGGTTTTTCCGTCAGTTTTGACAGAAATTGACACAAAATCTAACCTGCTAACCTCGAATTTGACATAGACGTACAGTGCCGCCAACATACTATTCATAACGAAACTCCGGCGACTCGTCGGCGAACCGCTGGCGAACGACTATGCATACGGCTGTAATAGTTTTTTGCCGGTCTTTATTCGTTTCTCCTGTTCATTTTTCTCTATTGCTCAGCATTTTTACCTACTCTAACGTTTAGGTATCCCGATATTATCAGTTTTCCCTAATTCATTTTCGCTTTCATTATATGTACATCGTACATTCCAGAAATAATTGCGATTGTTAAGTAGCCGCAACTTCAGCAAAATTCTGTTTATTTAAGCAAGCCTCCTAAACGAGTTATGTGAGTATCACGTTACAATACCGTTTTTTTTTAATATTTAAGAACAAGTAAACAACTTTCCTAGTTGTTGAACTTGGCCCACCGCTGCTAGATATTTGTATATGTAAATTTACGTTATAAATGACCTTACAGATAGCACCTTATGCTAAAAGTATAATGTTAATTTCTACAATTTAAAATAAATTGAAAATGCATTTGCAGTATAATCTGTCTCTAGACCTCCTTATTAAACTGAAGGATTTGCAAAAACCATTGACGTTATTGTTATATATAAAAACTCCTCATACGTTTATTTTTATAATTTTTTAAACTACTAATTTTAGTGATCGGTTTGAAAAAGTTTACAACCTTTTGTTCAAGACGTCAGAAATTACCTTCGTAACAAATGGTAAAAACTCTGCCCCAGGCACGAAATTTCTCGAAGAATATTAATATTACGCAATAGCTGTGCACACGATCTGTTTACTATTAAATTTACCGTGTGGTATCGTTGTGTTACTTTTCACGTGCACACAAATGGCAAAACAAACGATTTGTGAAAAGACAAGTAGACCTTATCAAGTATGCTACTCTACAAACTCATTTCTTGGCATGAGAAATTCATACGCTCCATAAAAATATTCACAACAGCGAACTAAATGCATCTAATAAGCTGTTTTAACATTAGATATTCAAAGCTAAGTAAATATTTTAGTATCAATGTGATGAGTGATATATTTTGCACTGAATTTCCAGAAATATGTCGAATGTATCTTCATAGTGGAAAAGGTATGATAAATTCTTTTCCTTGAGAAACTGATATAATCTTTCATTCCAAGGGCAGGTTTTATAATTAATTAATTCTAGCGATAATTTTCAATTTTGCTTTTATATCTTTTGAATAGTTTTAAATTTTTTCATTAATCACATTTTAGTAATATTTATTGTTTTATTATTTATTATTTATTATTTCCTAAAAAATGCTGATGCTAGTAGCTTCTGTAATATTTTGTAACACTGCATTTTTTAAATGAAAAATTCGAAGCAGTTACTAGTTGCTACCCAGGAAAACAACTACATAATATTCAATAAACTGCTTTTATGCCAAATGCTGTAAACTTTAAATACAAATATCTTTTACTTCAACTACTCGAGGAAGAAATCGTAATATACTAGTTAATTTTGTATTAAATTAGCCACATAAAAGCCTTTAAAACAATTTCCTCAACGTACCCTTAACGTACGCTCGCCAAAAACCTAGTATACAGGATAAACACGAAACCTCTGAAGAAGTTACCCCAAAAGTACCGGTAACTGGCACTGGAACTCCAAATCAGTATAACTATTAGGCAACTTAATTTAGTAAATCAACAGTTGCTGCCACGTAATTTTTAACACTAATTGGCATTTTATAGCTGTATATAACTTGCTTGTAGCTTTACCGTTTTACAAATGTTAACAATTTGTAGGTGGCTAATAATGGTAGCGGCGACTACTTAATGCGGCCTTAAAGTTGCAAGTATTTTAAAATAGTTTTGACTATTCAATTCACCTGTTATCTGTCAAAAAGTGACCAATGAAAATCCAGAATTCTGACGTTTCTTTACCAATCAAAAAAATATCAGCGGATATATCTTCCTAGAAGGTATTCAAGTGACTATTTTAAACAAATGTGATTTTTATTAGAAAAATTCAATATTAGTGTTCTGTTACTATAGAAATTGCGTAGTTTGTTGCTAGATTTACTGAAAACTAATTTGAAAAAGTAGTTTGGTTCATTAAATAGTCTCTCGAATACCATTTTTAGTCAAAGTTAAGTAGATTATTTTTGCGGTGGTATCACTACTCATGTCCATTGCGCTTGAGATTAGGACTCGTGCTATCGCACTCGTCCTAATCGTACCAAAGCGCAATGGACATTCGTGACACCACCGCAAAAATAGTCGACATAACTTTGACTACTCATGGTATTATAAGTGATAGTTTCCGCGACGTTCTGGACACCTTAACTATCCCTTTAAAGTTATGGACTTGTAAGTAATATTTATTGGTGAAAATCGTATGACATTCATTAATGACCAATAGAAAAATTAGTTCAGGAGTCGTAACCATGGCAACTAAAAAATTTCTTGGAAAGTTTTTGTAGGTAAACATTACTTCTTTTTAGGGTTTGTGTCGTTACGATTTTCTTACCGAATCTCTATTCGAGCATTAAGGCTCGATCCACACTACCGGGCTGCTCTCGGTTCGATCTCGCTCCGCTCAAATATTTATACATTGTTAGCAATGGGCACATTCACACTATAGGTAACGCTCAAGCTCAGGTCGCGCCCATTGCTAACAATGTATAAAAAATTGAGCGGAGCGAGATCGAACCGAGAGCAGCCCGATAGTGTGGATCTAGTCTAATTCATATCCGGAAATTTTTTTGAGTGCGTTCCAACAACGTCGTATTAATTTGCCCGAGCGGGACGCGAGGGCAAATTAGGAAAGAATTAATGTTCTTATGAGATTATATGTGATAATAACTTTTTTCTACAATCGGTCTGTCTCACGGAAAGGTGCTTGTGTTCCGCGTTGTGAAAACGAGGTGATTTGCTAACTTATTCTGTGAATTTCCTATCTATACAATATGAATGCAATGAAGTGAGAAACGGTTGGGTCATATAGAACTGTCTTTGGATCTGGTGCTGGGAAAAAGAAGTTAAAAGATAAGTAGTGCAATCTTATTAATATATTAATAGTACCTATACAGCGTATTATAAAGGGGAACAGCGCAGTCCGGTCCTCACCGCAAAGAGCGGGTGAGGACCGACGGCTTTTTGCGTCGCGTCGGTCCGGTCCGAAATAACACTCTAAAAATAGGAACATGGAATGTACGAACTTTGTTCGAAGCTGGAAAACTAGCAAACCTAACACAAGAAATGAAAAGACTAGAATTAAATGTACTGGGAATCAGTAGCACAAGATGGAAAGATAGCGGACAATTTAGAACTACTGATGACTTTACAGTGTACCATTCTGGAAGCATAAATAACAATTTATATGGGGTGGCAATAGTAGTATCTAAAGACATAAGAAAATATGTAAAGAACTTTATACCTATATCAGACAGAATAGCAATGTTACAGCTACAGGGATCAAATATTGACATAAATGTAATTCAGGTTTACTTGCCAACTACAGATGGAACTGAAGAAGAAGTAGACGAAGTATACAGTCTGATCGATACTCTTTTAAACTCCACCAAGAAGCATAACGTAAATATTATCCTAGGAGACTTTAACGCCAAAGTCGGGAAAGGACGTGTAGATAGTGTAATAGGTGAACACGGATTAGGAACACGAAATGAACGCGGAGAAAAATTAATTCAATTTGCCCAGGAAACAGACTCGGTAGTATTAAACACGTGGTTCGCTCTACCACCTAGACGGCTCTATACGTGGACATCTCCACAACACACAAACGAACATACAGTAAGGAATCAAATCGACTATATCCTTATTAATCAAAGATTTCGCAACAGTGTAACCAGCGTAAAGACCTACCCAGGGGCAGACATAAATTCTGACCATAATCCTGTGATCGCAAAACTACAACTGCGTTTAAAAAAGGTGGAACAAACGACACCATCGGCGAAAATAAATGTGAAGGAATTAAAACTTCCAGAGAAGAGAGAAGAACTGAAAAAAGAGTTAGAAATCAAACTACGAAGCAGTGAAAATATGAACGCGCCAAGTATAGAAGAAATGTGGAGAAGTATAAGAAACAATGTATTGGATGCAGCAGAAAAGATATTAACAACGACTAGGAACAACAAGAAGAAACCATGGATGACGGATGAGATTTTGCATTTAATGGAAGATAGAAGAAAATATAAAAATAAAAATCCAGAGAAATATAAACACATAAATGCAACCATTAAAAAGAAAATAACTGAAGCTAAAGGATTTTGGCTAAACGAACAATGCATGGAAATAGAAGAACTTCAGAGAAAGCATGACGATTTTCAGCTGCACAAACGCATTAAAGAATTATCTGGCAATAGTAGAAAATCAAGTTCACAAATACTAGTTGACAATCATAACAAACTACTTCTTACTAACGAAGAACAAGAAGAAGCCTGGACATCCTATGTAGCAGAACTATTCTCAGACGAACGGCCAGATAATATAAATAATATAATAAATGACGACGAAGGACCCGAAATTTTAATATCAGAAGTAGAGAAAGCAATAAGAACAAGTAATGATGGTAAATCTCCAGGACCAGATGATATGAGGGCTGAATTTTTAAAAATAATGGGAGATGATGGTATCAAAATGCTAACGAAGTTGTTTAATAAAGTACCGTAAAGTGGGGATACTTGCAACATTTTCAAAATTCTTTTGTCAATAAGTTTTTTATTTTTTTGTCAAATTTTACATTATTGGTACCAAAATTTTAGTCTTGTGGTCTAGTATCCGATTTTAACAAAAAACTTTGAATAAAATGAATATTTAATATATATTTAAAAAAAAAAACCGGGTGTTGCAAGTTAGACACACTAAAGTGGATACTTGCAACAGGTGTCTTTTTTCAGTAGTAATCGCATTTAGGAGCGCGTATTGATTTACTTGCAACACAAAAAATATTTTAAAAAAATAATTTGGGTATTTGAATGGTAGTGGTATGATTGTAGATTAAAAAAATGCATTTATTTAGTTTTTTTTATTAAAAATACAAAAATAAACGTATAATCAACTTATAGGAACATATAATCAACTTAAATTCTTATAGGAACATCAAAAAGGAACAAAATGACCCTAAACTAAATAATAAAAAATAATTTTAAACAAAACATATTATGTAAGTTTCAAATGACCGGGAAATGTATAAACTCCACGTTTTGCTTTCGGTGCGGGTAACTTCATTTTTACTTGATTTATATCGACAATTGATAAATTATCAATTTCTGGATATTTAAAGCTATTTTTAGGCAATTTTGTACCTGCGGCCGCTCTTAGAAATTTGCAATACAGTGAATTATTATTATCATTTTCACGTAAAACTTCTTGAACATGACCAACATACATCACGGCCTGTCGTCTCTTTGTTTCAGGAATAAATTGAACCAATATGTAGTCTCCTTCATTGTATTCATTTGGTTCTAAGTTAAATTCATCCCAATTGTCGGAATCTGAATCATGGACAGACATGTGGCTATCCGAGAGCGAACTGTCGCTCTCTTTTGAAGTGGTGGCTCTCGGAAATAATTTTGTGTTAAAATCATCTTCTATAAGATCTTCAGATTCTATTACATTTGTTGCTTCGTCTTTTTCATTTGTATCAAAAGATACACTTCTTCCTGCAATTACATTTAATCTCTTTTTGCGCTTAATCTGCCTATTTTCATCTGGAAAGCGAATCTTTTGTAACAAGTCTGTAAAACTATTGTTTAAGGCGTCTTGATTTAAAGGTGCTTGTGCTTGGCACCAATCTGGCAGTCGCTTTAGCACTTCTTCTCTATTCAGAGGATATATCCCTGTGGCCCTAAATCCTGCTACCAAATTTTCAGGCTTCACTTTTTCAAGAGTTTGTCTTAATAATCTTGGAAATTGATCCTTTGGAATACAACCTTTATTTTTTTGTTTCCAATTAAGTAGAACATCCCTCCAAGCAGATTTAACTGGTCTAAAAAACGCCACGTCCAATGGCTGGCATAAATGTGTCGAGTTAGGCGGCAATAATATAAATCTAATATTATATTCTCTACAGGTACGCATCACCCGATCTGAAAGGTGGCTCGACAAATTGTCTCCTATCATGACTTTTGGTCCATCTTTTTGCCGGAAATATTGCAAAGCAATTTTTAAAAACCAGTCTTCAAATATTGTAATGTCAAACCACCCTGACTTCGACCGATTATATTTCGCACCCTCTATACCATTTTCAGTCCATGTGTCATATAAATGTAGCGACTTATAGACGACGTATGGTGGTAATATATGCCCTGCAGCTGAACCAGCCATCATAACAGACACTGATGTCTTGGACGAATCCATATATCTTTCACTATGACGAGCACCTCGTTTAACAATGACTTTTTGACGACCAGGATCGTCACAAAAATTGGTCTCATCATAATTAATAATATTTTGAGGAGGCACATTTTCAAGACTATTCTCCAACTCAGTAAAATATTCATTAATCATATCACTGGAAACTTGAGCTCTGGCCCGCTTTATGTTTTCGCATAATCTCGCAGAAAGCTAAAATATATTTTTAAAATTAATTAAAATTTGTATAATTATTGGCTAGTTACAGCCTACCTTAGATTTGTGCCTATTTAAAAAATTTCTTGCCCATTCCAAACCTGGCATATTGTTATTTCCAAAACGATTCTCCCGAACACCTTTACGATCCAGGTATTGTTTTACTGTTAACCGTATATCATATGAGGTTAATGGAAACCCCCACTGTGCGGCCAAAAGGATATTATTAACAAATGCTTCCTCCTCTTCCTTGGGAAATACTGGTTGCCTCCCAGGGTTACGGGAAAACAAATTCCTTCTTTTCCGTGAGAGTGTTGATGGGTCAATTCCGAATCTCCGGGATGCTTCCCGAATTCCGGAACCATTTTCAATAGCCCGTAATGCAGCTTCCAAAGTTTCGTCGGAAAAATTTCGGTACGATCTACTCCCTAACTGCTTTTTGTGTTTTCGGGGCATGTTGCAAGTTACCCACTTCTGGACATGCAATTAAAAAAAATATATATTTACAAAAATCTTTTAACTTAAATCAAAACTGGGTATTTAAGGTTTTAGACCAAGCATCTAAGCACATTATATCCAAATTTGATACAAATCCCACTGTAAATAAGCTCTGAACAGGGGAAGTTATACAGAAACAATTTAGAGCACTTACCGTAGACGATGAAAAATCCCGCCAAATTTATCGTAGTAAATTTTGTGCAGCGCTATACTTGCATACAAGTCGACCTACCGATCCGTACTAAACGTAAACACGCAAGCGGTTGACGCGCGGCCTAACCTAGGGGAGGGGGAAAGCAAACATTCCACCCGGTTCATATTGTTGCAAGTTATACCACTGTTGCAAGTATGCCCACTTTACGGTATATGCACAAGGAACAATACCTGAAGAATGGCTGCAATCAATATTTATACCAATTCCCAAGAAAAACAATGCCAGACGATGTAGTGAGTACAGAACAATAAGTCTAATGAGCCATGTACTCAAGATATTTCTAAGAATTATATATGAAACAATTAAACGGAAATGTGACGACAACATCGGCAATACACAATTTGGCTTTAGAGCTGGCCTGGGCACAAGAGAGGCACTGTTTAGTTTAACAACCCTGGCAGAAAAATGCATGGATATGCGACAGGATTTATATATATGTTATATCGACTTTGAAAGAGCATTCGATACAGTCCAGCACATGACCCTGTTAGACGTACTACAACAAATAGGTATTGATGGAAAGGATATACGTATAATAAAAAACCTATATTGGAATCAAACAACGAAAATCAAAGTCAATAACCAACTAACCGACTTGGTAAGAATTGAAAGAGGAGTACGACAGGGGTGCATCTTGTCACCAACCTTATTTAACTTGTACTCAGAAACAATTGTCAAAAATGCTCTGGAAGATAGAACAGAAGGCGTCAAAATAAATGGGTTACTTCTAAATAACATAAGATACGCTGACGACACAGCTTTAATTGCAGGAAGCCAAGAAGATCTCCAAATACTAGTGGACAAAGTGGCCGAAGAAAGTGAAAGTATGGGTCTGAAAATAAATGTGCACAAAACCAAAACTATGGTAATTAGTAGAGACAATGTTATTACAAACATCACATGCAATAACTTGAGAGTAGAACAAGTGGATAAATATATATACCTTGGACGGCTAATCAATAAAAACATAGATTGTAATGCGGAAATAAATCGCAGAATAGAAATAGCCAGATCAGCTTTCATGAAGTATAGAAAGATTCTATGCAAGTAGGTATGGGGGCACTTGAGCGTGGGAACTAGGTCATCTCTTATCATCGTGGGAACTGGGTCACGGTCGTCTCGTCAGTAGGTCATCTCTTATCATCGTGGGAACTGGGTCACGGTCGCCTGATAAGCGTGGGAACCGGGTCAAGGTCGACTGATAAGCGTGGGAACCGGGTCAAGGTCGACTGATAAGCGTGGGAACCGGAGCAGGTAAAGGTAGGTGTACAGGTATGCACGTAAAAGTTGCAGATAAAGGTAAAAGTGCATTTACGGGGTTGAAAGTGCATTTAAAAGTGCATTTACGGGGGTTCAGATAAAGGTAAAAAGATAAGATTTTCAAGAGACGGGAAGTGGCTGGACATTAAAATCGATAATAAATTTGACTGTAAATATATCTAAGGCATGATTGGGAGAATTACGTTCACGTAAAAATGAAACGGTGGGAGAAAGAGACATTTAGAAACAAAGGTTTTAAGTATAAGATGTGGAAAATTACAAAAGTTGCGGGTGGGGGAGTAACCAGTGATAAGAAATTTTTGCGACGATATAGATTATGGTGGATTTACGGATAGAACTTAGTAGTGAACATATCGCAGTTGCGACAATTCCTTATGAAAATGATTGTGCTGATTGCAATTATGCTGACTGTGACAAGTGCAACCGATCATTCGTTAAATTCGCAAATGTGGTTAAACGGAACGACCAGTATAAATAGGAATGTGAATAAAACCAATGTAAAAATAGATTTTCATCAACCTCAATGGGGCGACGAAATTCCTATGTTTAACTTCTCGACAATGTACAATGCTTTGCGAGATGAAGTATCACTACCGAGTTCGACAAAGTGTTTGGAAAAAATTACCCAAGAGTGTGCCGATGACAAGGTTCAATTAGATTATCTAATCACACAGACTACTTCGCAGGATATTCAATTGTTGAGTCTCCGCAACGACCTTAACTTTACCAGGACCCAATTGCAGGAATGCATGGCCAAAGGACAGGTGTACAAGCGTATTTTCGATCAGAAAGTAGGCCAATAAACTACTACCTTGAATGTGAAAGCGCGTGCGCATGTAGAGGGAATATGTACTAGAAATAAGACTAAAATGTTTCATATCATTTAGAATAATGGCTAGTAGTGCCTTGATGTATTTTGCTTTAGCGATAGTAATAAATAAAACTATATATGTGTATTGGCTTACCTATGTGAAAAACGTCGAGATTTGCGCAGAATTTTCAAACTCATTGGCCTCATTTAATGACACAGCTGCATGTGAGTGGAGGTCAATGACCTTCAAACATTTAAACAAGACATTCCTAGCGACATTGGAGTATGCGGACAAAGAAGGCTCCTGGATAAATTACAAGATTCGTTACTATTTTCACAATGGCACCTATTATGAAACAAAATGGAACTTAATGATATGGAATTATGTAATGCTGATGACGATGAATGTACCTCATGAGTCATGGATATGGATAGCATTAGGTGTACTTGCTGCGATGGGAGCAATAAGCGGCACAGTTGCTGCTATTTATAATATATTAGGAGGAAAATGTCAACAACAACAACACCAAGATGAAGTGACGATGTGTTCCAATCAGATGTCAAATTGCGTTTCGACCTGCTGTGAACGATCTCCAACTGTCACATGAATGTCTTTTAAATAAAAACTCTATATGTAATATATATGTTTATTATTATTATGTAACATTATAAATACAATATACATATTTAAACTAATATTCTATTTATTTTACTATATAGTATGCATGCAATTTTAGACAATCAAATCTTTAGCAGATATCCATGTGGGCTCTTTAAAACCTAACCATTTTACTAATAACTGTTCATTATTCGTACGAGTATGGCGATGTTTTAATATCTTCTCCACTAAATACACTTCGGTTTCATTGGTTTTTGCAATTTCCTGCTCGTAAAATGCACCCAAAATAGGCTTGCCTTCCAAATCCTCCAATAGATACGTTGTGGGATTGGTCAGTTGTACTTTAACGATTTTAAACAGTTCCGTAGACCAATTCGGTTTATAGCCTTTCTCGAATGTCGATTTAAATTTGGAAATACGTACAACATCGCCTACACTATAACGAAGTTTTCCAACACGCTTCACACGAGCATACACAGCATCCAGATTGACATTATTATGTAATGCGTAATGAGGTGTCATTCCGATCGTACGATGTTTTTCATTGTTATATTCGGCAGTAACACGCTGCAAAATATCAATCCACCTGTAGTTGCCGTTAAAACTAAACAGTTTTTCAAGTTTTGTCTTTATCGTGCGAATTACTCGCTCCGCAATGGCTGCTTTTGTAACTGAAAATGTGGAATAAAGCCTTATCCCCAGTGTTTTCATGAGTTTTTTAAAGTGTCGATTCCAAAATTCGCTACCATCGTCCGACTGAATATTCTTCGGTGATCCGGCCGCATTCAATATAATTTGCATCGCACTCGTAACTTTTGGGCCACTTTTTGTTTTTAGCGGAAAAGTCCACAGGTATTTCGTATAACAGTCGATTACGCACAATATAAACTTGTAACCGTCATTGTCTTTTGCATCGTAACGATATTCGGCAAGATCGATTTGATACAAATCTCTCGGACCTTTAAGTACTGTATGTCTTCTTGGGAAATTTTTACGTGCAGGTTTATGAATTTCATCAACTATAACTTGTTTCCTATTGCTGCTGTTGGGTATTATCTTCGGAGGCGTCATCTTGCTGCTGCTGCTGCTGCTACTGCTGCTCCTGTTCTTCGAATAATTTCAGCAAATGTTCTGCTCTAGGTGAAGTATGTATAAAGGATTCTGCTGCAACCTTTATAGGTAATGTGTTTATATCGCGATTCCACACCGAACTAAGATGATACAGATTAGCTGTAATGGAGTCTACACATGTGATTAGCGCTCTCGATGTACTTTCGAGAGAAATTAAACGGAGAATGACATCTTCGCGGATCGCATCCAACACACGATCTATTCGATAATTGATCTGCGGAGTTTTTTCTTTGTAAATTTCTTGGTCACGGCATCCGATTCGGCCTCTGGTTCGCCAACATCTATCAATTTTCTCTTACGCACACTAACAACCTTCTCTTGTACAATTAAGGTGTTTTTCTTATTTACAGCATCGTTATCTTCTTGCGGATCGCCAATGTTACACAATCGTTTAGTTTCCAAATCGTAATCGTCATTGGCTGTTAATTTAAATCCTATTCCAGGTGGACCACGAGCAGCAGCTACACTACCAGAATTAAAGCCACGTGATGAATCGCTAACTTGACGTCCAAAGGTGTCGACTACCATCTTTACACTAATCCTTAAGCTATGATACCCTCTTCTTTTAACTCCTCGATGATAGAGATAATTTCATTGTCATGTGCATTATTACCAGCCCACTTGGATGCATATAAAAGACGTAAACGACTAATCAATTCAGACGGTTTATTCCAATAGACGTAATCAACTGGTTTATCGATATCACGTACAGTTTTAAAAAACCCACTTCCACTTCTTGGTTTAGGCTTTGCCGCCGCTGTCTTTTTCAGCACTTTCTTCGCAGGCAATTTTACAGGTGGCGGCTGCTGTAGATAACGCTGATATTTTACACTTTTGTCTGTTACAACACGACCACGTATGGTCTTTCCTGCATTCGTTCTATTCACAATTTTCCTATAGCTATCAATATCTTCGTTGGAAAAATTCGTCGGAGTTTTGAGTGTTAACAATTCGAAAAGACCTGGCGTACCTTTGTAAACGTCGTCGCCTACTTTTATATCGTTGCCGGGTAAAACATCAATAGTCTCATAACCAAATTGCCATTCGTCCCTTGATTTTACATATTTCATACCGTATCTAGACCTATCTACATCCTTATCATTACGATTCTGTAATATTTCGATAACATCTTGCACCATTGGACTATATGTATATGTATATGTAGTTTCAGATGATGATGATGATGATGTCATGTCTTCATCTTGCACTTCTGCCTGGCTGCTAACTGTAGGAATAGGTGATTCAAGTTCAAGTTTTCGTTTTTTAATTAGCGGTGACGTAGTAGTAGTAGTAGTAGTAGAATCTTGTCGATGTTCTGCATGTGATGGTGTCTCGGATGACAGTTTTACTGCTGCTGCATTTGAAGCTGTAGTCACGGCGGCGATACTTTTCAGCGGTTCGATAAGTTGTTTATGCGTTTGAAAATAATCTCGTTCGGCCTTATGTAAATCACGTTTATAAGCGGCGAATTTTTTCCTAATACTTTTTGTAGCTTCGATTACTTTGTTCTTTAACTGTGCTGCTGATGATGATGATGTATTCTCCATGACGAGGAATTCGGATATGAGACGGGTTTTTAGCTTATAAATATATAAATGAATCGAAACCCATACGATATCTTCCACCACCATCACTGCAGTTGCTATCCTTGTCGATTACCAAAAAGCCATATGCATCCTTCCAGCACAGTGCACACATATCCTTAAACTGTTGGAATGTCATGTCGGCGCTGACGTGATCGTCGTACACATGTTTTAAATTCAACTCGTCTTGTTTGAACAATACCAGTAAATTAATATTGTCTCTGATAAGATGTTTGGGAATTCGAGCGTACGTTTGACTAAGATAAAAATAATCGATGCAATTATGACGACCCATGCTAAAGTATTGTTGTATCTTCTCTTGTCTCAATGCATGTCCAATATCGTCGAATATAATTAGACTGTACGGTTTTGCATGATTTGCTTCGATCATTTCCTCTTTCTCATTGAATTCATAATAACCGAGGCCTTGAATGGGTTTAAGAATAACTCGCAAATATTCGTATTTCGGTTGATTGAGCGATTTCGAGTACACATAGATATTTTGAAATCGTAAACCGTTTGCATCTGTTATCAAACTTAACATTGCATTCGTTTTCCCACAGCCTGTAGGTCCCAGAAAAGATGCACGAACAGATTGAGGCAACAGCGGTCCATGTCTGACGATTCGATTGTTTCGTTCTTCAGCTACATTGTCGATATTTGTAACAGGTAGCGAACTCTCCTGTTTAACCACCCTCATTATACTAATTCATTCTGCATGCATACACACACTTTTAAATAAAATTCCATTTGTTTACACACACTTGTATTTACATATGAATATTACTACAATCGAAACATACATAATTTGCTTACACATCTAATTTACAAATATGATTAGTAGGTTACTATCGACTAGATATTTACAATAAAACCTTATTTAATCTCTAACAAATTTTGTCACCATTTCCGTGAAAGGATTGTATTGAATGACGTTATCGTGAATCAGAATGGCAAAAGCTGACGAGCCAACTGGAAAATTTTCGGCAGCTTCAATTTCTATTTTTACATCTACAGGCGATTCTTTTACAGACTCCAATTGTCGTGTACAATCGATTACGAAAATGGGCTTCTGTAGAAACTTGTTATAATCTAGCAAACACTTGTCCGTGGAAGCGATGTCGCCATAGTATTGTGCTCGGAATTTCCTATAAGCTTCGTAAGCGGCCAAATAATTTTTGTTGGCGAAATCCAGTTTCATACGTTGCTGCGGAAATTCGGAGGTGTTCAAATACACCTTGATATTGGTGATTTTCAGGTGAGCGAGATCGGTAGCATATCCAGTCTGAGAATTCATGGTACCGGCTTCTTGGAATGTCAATATTATAAATCTAGGTTTTTCACTTTGTTTTGTGTTCTTTATGCGCCAGATTGTCGAATTGGATTGTGGACGGGCTGAATGCTGATGTAATTCCCATCGGCGATATGGTAGTAGTACAGTCGGCTGTACTCGTAATTTTTCCAGCAGATGCAAATTCGCTTCGTCACTCAGAGTCACATGAGGCACTTCCCATGTAATTTTTGTAATATTAAAATCGACCGCTGTAGTTGCACTTCTACTGCAATTTACGTCACTCTTGCTCCGTATAAACACCAATTCCTGCGGTATTCGCACGAGAATTTTTTTATAGTCCTCGCACGATCCCAGAAATAGATTTAGCGGAATGGCATTGACAAAAGTTTTCTTATCTTTGTCGATAGTCTGTTGGATATGATCATGTGACCATCCGGAAGCGCTAAGTGCACTCACGTCGTCTGCCGTATAGGAAACGAGGCCTTTGAGATAAGACAAATAGCCTGGTTGTTTTGCATTGTCTATAATCTGACCATTGAATAACAGCTGTATATCTTCAAACAGGAATAGACCCGCATTATTTGTGATTGTGTAATCTTTCGAGTCGGCGATTTTCGGTGCAAAAGTTCCTGATATCGTAAACAAACTTCTGTAAGTGGCGGTCAGGATGTCTGAACTTTGAATCTGTATTCGAATTATATCCGAATTGTTTGTATTTAACGTAAGCGGCTGATAAGAGTAGTAGTCTTCCTTAATTATTAAATTATCAACTCGCGGTTTCGAGAAAATATTTAATTTATGTCCCTCTGTATTATATCGCACATGTTTAAAAATAACATCGTCACTATCTCCGTTGCTATCAGAACCACGTTTGGATGGCATTGTTGCGCTATTGTTTACACTTTTTATTCTTATCTTGTGGACTTAGTATGGTAAATCCTAATCGGGTTAAAAATTTCAGATCCGAATTGCAAAGTGTTGTTGTTGTTGTAGTTGATGCTGGCGTGATCGAAGACGAATTGCATTCGACTGAATCATCATTTCTCTTGCACTTTGGTTTATCCTGTTCATCGTCTTCACTGCTGCTGCTGCTGCTGCTGCTGCTACCCCCTCTAGTTATAAAATCTAGGCCCATTTTTCTCGTTTAAGTTCTAGTCGTACTACCGTAAATGTATCTTCGCTAATGTCCACCAATCGACCTTCGTGGTCCACTAATCTTAATGTAATATTGTTAATCTCATCCACAATCACCGGAAAATAGATAATATGTGAGGGTGTACACTCCAGTTGATATCCTGGCGCCACACTCAATCCAAATTCATAAATCGAATGACAAGGTATGTTGTTACGATAAGATCCGGCCGTAATGTTTGAATCGACAAAGATGGTATATACTCGAATGATTTCGACGTCCTTGTCGGACACGTGTTTCTTGCCTGCTTCTAGTATTTGCGGATTAAAACCGAGCATAGAACCTATATTTCCAGGTTTTTGAAAATTTATTCTATAGATCGATTGCACTTCGCACTTTAGCGTGCTATTATTCGGCACGAGTTTAAAACGGCTCTCGTCAAATTCCTTTTTCAAACTAGCACCGCCACTGTTATCCTTGGAAATTCCCTCTTGTATATAGGCATTTATTTCATCGACTTCATAACATCCAGACGGTATAGTGATTTCTTTGTCGTCGATATCGTAATAGAATTTGTTATTTCCAGGAAAAATGTTTCGCACTGAATTGCAGGTGTGCAGACCCACGAGGCCGAGTGTGTAATTATACTCGGACGATAGTCGAATCGTCGGAAATAATGCACCTGTGGTAATTATATTACCTCTTCCCGATACTACGAACGTCTGAGACATATTTGAATGGCGCTCGCTTATGTACGGTCCTTTTGTACAGAAACTTGAGGCACAGATGACCGCAAACGTTCGTGTTATAATCTTGCATGTTTTCGTAATTGTAGTACATGTCGCAACCTCGAAGATAGCTTTGTAACTCCATAGGTGGAGGTAGATCACCGTAAGAGTCGAAATAGTGAACTCGATTTCCGTATTTCTTGTAACACACCCAATGGGTTCCATTGCCCGTTTCATTATCCAAATTTAGAATTGCACTTTCGTTTGTCCACGGATGACCTTTTGGCAAATTATCGCGCATAAACACGCCTCTAAAGTTTTTAGCATCCTTTGCGTATTTTATCAAGTCCACATCCGTCAAAGCTTTTCGAGGCAATTTTATTAGTTTTTTTTATGTGTTTTTAAAAATAGCGGGGCTCCTTTGCTGCGACTTTTATTCGTCTTAGGATTGTTGTTGTACCGTGGAGTAGTAGTAGTAGTAATCTTCCCACCTTTGCTATATGGTCTCAAATAGAGTGCGCTGCCTGTTTTCCCATAGGGTTTTATGAATAATGCTCCGCCATTTTTCTTGCCCATTGCAATGGCTTCCATAGTTTTGTTATGTCGCGAACTTTCGGCGAGTCGTTTCTTCGTATCGCTAACTTGATTAATTGCTTTCACAATACCCGACACACCGCCGGCCAGACCACCTAAGGCCGACAAACCGGCAAATAATGGCACGAGAGGTAGAATACCTCCTTCCTTCGGTAAGGGAATCTGTCTAGGAATAGCGACATTCCTTTTTCCACCGACATCTTTCAAAAGTTTTCGTGCAACAACTAGTGCGCCTTGAATTACACTCTTGCTATCGAGACCACCTTTCGGAATCTTTTTATTAATTCGCGCTGTTAACTTTCTAAAGAAACCTTTGCCTGCAATACCTTTTTCTTTTGCACGTTGTCGAATCGGCTTCCTGGTCGTCGTTGTCGTCGTCGTCGTCATTTCACCACCTAGTTTTTGTTTTGCCTTCATTGCAGTTGTCACAGCCCACGCTGCCATCTTCTCACCGGTAGTAGCGTCCGTTGATTTTACTCTATTCCAGGCTGCCTCTTCCAATGTCTTATCGGCGCGATGTCTACCTTCTAGATCTTTATTTGTCGCATATGCAATATCATGCACTTTACACGCTTTATCCAGAGGATTTATACCGGGATCACCTTGTCGTAATCTTTTGGCTAAACGTGTTCCCGGACCACAATATTGATAACCACCTGGCAAGTGTAATTCTACAGGTAGGTTATTGATAAGGGTGTTGAGTAAACCATCGCCATAAACTAACATTTAGTGAGACATATCCCTCTAATCCTAGTATTTATACGCATTTTAGCCTTATCTCCCACTACATTTGCTGTCGGCACTACTAGGTACACTACTACTACCATCCCCACCAGCACATCTAAATCCGAAATAATAATAACATACAGATATAATGACACATTTATTAGATTAATAATTACATATGATTTATTACATTTTTCACATAAAATACAATCTTAGGCGATTTTAGCGCGCTCCTTATTCACATCCTCTATAAAGATGTCTTTATACAGTTGCAACATTTCCCTCATTATTAAACACTCTTGCGTGGCATCTCTTTCCAGGTATTGAGAGGCCATAAACAACGGATCGATAATGCATGTCGCTTTCATTACATTCGCCACCATTTTTATCATAGACACATAACTCTTTGATATATCTATTCTGTTGAGCACTTCTAATCGAAATGCCACTAGAGATGCCAATTCAAAAACCATTTCGAATTCTTTCGGTGTTAAAACTATACTATGCATGTCACTATCGATAAATGTTGCCAATTTTTCACCGTACAGATAGCGACATACCACCGACAGGTGGTCGTTTAAATGTACACTTTTCTCTGTCAGCGGGCCATCTTGCCATCCATCGAAAATTTTTCTAGCAATCAGTTCCACTTTAGACGTTTGCAAAACTTGCCAATCTTTCTCGGTGAAAATTATCTCCTCTTGACAATTGCTTCTTGCGCATCGCATTTTCACAAGTGGTAGAAAATTTTCGGCAGGACACAGTCCTACTTCTATTAGATTCGTATGAGGTTCATAACACCATGTTTGCTCCTTGACGTGCCTCTCGAGTCGATATTGACTGTTAAACAGCAGATCTCGCTGTTGATACGCACACCATAAAGGCGACACTTTTTGTATAATTTGGAAACTTTCACGAGGCTCGTAATCGTCGTCGACAATGTCTTCACTGTTCTGCATCCCCTCGCTGTTTGGACTACGTATCCACAATGGAGTTCTTGAATTTTCATCATCTCTAGAACTTTTTTCTTCAGTCGACATATTCAACGGTGATGTTGACATGTAGTTGGTCGTCTCACTATAGAAATTATAGGTGTCCATTGCCTTTGACATGCCGTTACGAACTGATGCATTTTTAGCGCGAACTAATTATTTGTATTCCCCACATACACATTAATGGGACTGATGCAACAGATGCCTTAAATGCACTTGCCTTAAATGCACTTTCCGGATACCGGATGTCGAGCTACTAATACTTAATAATTAATATAACATTGTAATACTTTGCTTTTAACAGATTAAAACTAACACACATCTTTATCTAATCAGACATTATTAAAAAAGGCCAGGTCAATGACTCTTTAATATGTTGTTGTTGTGATTTTTTAATCGCGCGACCTCATTCTGCTAACGGTTTCACAATTACCTGGCTTCAATTTCAATTCGAACACCTACAGATGACTCTTTTTAACACTTAAATGCACTTTGAACCCTTAAATGCACTTTTTACCTTTACCTGAACACCTTAAATGCACTTTCAACCCCGTAAATGCACTTTTTACCTTTACCTGCACACCTTAAATGCACTTTCAACCCCGTAAATGCACTTTTTACCTTTACCTGCACACCTTAAATGCACTTTCAACCCCGTAAATGCACTTTTTACTTTTTCCTGAACCCCGTAAATGCACTTTTTACCTTTACCTGCACACCTTAAATGCACTTTCAACCCCGTAAATGCACTTTTACCTTTACCTGCAACTTTTACTTTTACATGCATACCTGTACACCTGTCCCACCTTTTGCACCTGTGTGTGCCAGAACTCTCAGTGATATACTACTGCTGTAGTGGAGCAGTAAGATAATCCAATATTTCATTTTCTTCGGCTTGAGTGGTCTGTGGAGGATGTGGCTGAAAGGTTTTGGATAGATGTTCAGCAAAGAGTTCTGCTTTCTCTTCGCTTGTTCGTGCCCATGTATTGTCATCTTTACGAATTGGCGGAATAGGAATAGTGGAAGTTTTTAGCTTTTTTGTTGCTTTCCAGAGAGCGTAATCGTTATGCGGAGAGGCTGATAGGTTACTAACGTAATCATTGAATGAATTCGCTTAGCAAGTTTTTTAGTTCTCTCGTTAGTCTGTTCAATCTATTCTTGTCGTTAGGGTGCCTGGTTTGTTGCCAGATTCTTCTTGCTCTCCTTTTTTCCAAGATTTTGGTTCTGACATGTAAAGGGTAATTTTCGATCGTTGCTTTGGGGTTACGGCTAGGAGGGGTTGCGTGCCAGGCTGCATTTTGTATGTTGCCTGTTAGGCTTTCAACTGCAATATCAATTTCATCTTCAGTTTTTAATGAAGCTTTAATTTTCACATTGTGAATTAGGTAGTCTTTGTACATGTCCCAGTTGGTGTGTCTAGTATGAAGCGTAGGATTTTTAGGTTTTGTAATTACCGAGGTGCTGATGGTGATTATTATGGATACGAAATAAAACATATAGATTATCAGCAAGTATTAGTGGAGCCACCACGAAAGAAAAGCACAATCATCCAATGTATGAGATGTCAGGCGTACGGACATAGCAAACACTACTGCACCAAGCCATATCTTTGCGTCAAATGTGGCGGAGAACATAATACGAAACAGTGTAAAAAACTACTCCTGCTAAGTGCGCCTTATGTCAGGGCCCACACCCAGCAAATTATAAAGGCTGTCAGGTCTATCAACAACTCCAACTCAACAGGGGCAAATCAGGAGCTCCAACTAGAACAAATAATTTACCTAGAGCTTACCCACTAATTTCAGCACAGAAAGACATAAATGCCACTTTCCCAAACAACAGAAGACTTTATAGCACCGTGGTAGAAGCACGAAGTAACCCCCAAGCAAATGACAATAATGACATCTCGTTATCCCAATTTTTATCTAGATTTGAATCAATGTTCAACCAGTTAATGAACCAGAATAGCATGATGCTAAGTCTGCTTACCCAGCTAATCAGTAAATCCCAATAATAAATGCCCTACGTCTAGCAGTTTGGAATGCAAATGGGTTAGCACAAAACGTCCGGCTAATTGAACACTTTCTTAATGAGCACAAAATTGACATTTTACTCATCTCAGAAACTCACTTCACGGAAAGGAGTTATTTCAAAATTCATAAATACATAACATACAACACAAATCATCCGGATGGCACAGCCCATGGCGGTTCTGCAATTAATATCAGCGAGAGGCGGCATCATTACGAAATGGAAAAATTCTCCACTAACTATCTCCAAGGCACTATCATCAACGTCAAATGCAGTAACGGACTACTCGTTGTAGCGGCAATCTACTGCCCACCCAGGCATGCCATAAACAGGCACAATATGAAGGCTTTTATCAAAAATTGGGTCTAAAATAAATAATAAAGTAGCTAGAAGGCGGAGCCTTTTTTGTAGAACGGACTGTATATGGTTTTAATGATTTCAATTTAGTGAGTAGCCTTTGACTGACATTTCACCAAAACGTCAAAGTCAATGTTTGTAAATCAGTGTCGTTCCAAGAACTCATAATAATCGTGTTGGAAGCTCCAGTAATGAATTAATAGTGGAAAACGTTAAAAATGTGTGCTGTCATTTACCCATACTGTTGAATAATCTTTCTAAATACCACTCAAGGCAAATTTTTTTAAGAAAATCGTACGACACTCATTAATGACCAATAGAAAAATTAGTTCACGAGCCGTAACCAAGACAATAAAAAAATTTCTTGGAAATTTTTTGTAGGTAGACCAACCTAACTGTGAGGGTTTGTGGCGTTACGATTTTCTTACCGAATCTGCATTCGAGCATTAATTCATATCCGGAAATTATTTTCGTGCATTCCAACAACATCCTAATTTGCCCTCGCGTCCCGCTCAGGCAAATTAATACGACGTTGTTGGACCGCACTCAAAAAAAATTCCGGAAAGAGTTAATGCTCTTATGAGATTATATGTGAGAATTTTTTTCGTCAACATGCAAATTATTGCAAATTTCTCTCAACGAAAAAAATCTCAAATTCCACTCGACCTGCGATCTCGCGGAATTTTTAACGCAGTTTTGGTTTCGATAAATTTAAACGCAATAATTTGCATGTGAACAAAAAAATTCTCAAAAAATTTTCACCTTTTGTGGTATTACCCTTGATAATTATTTAGCGAATCTGCTACGTTTCAACCTTTAGTGTGGGCAAGTGCATGTGAAAGTGAACGAACTACTAATGCTTGCAATCGTTTAATAGCAAATTTAATTCATATTTTTATTCAGCCCATCCAAATATATTGTGTTATCTTGTTTTTTAATATACTCTTAAGCAGAAGAAACAAACATAATTAAAATCCTGCGGATTAAAAGTCAGGTATATCGGCCGAGTTTATGTATGGCAATTTTCTGTTGGCCGGCGGAATTGGAGTATTGATAACAAGGGCTTAGCCAGGATTTCAGTTAGATGGGGGCATAAATTTAATTACATCATCAACTACTATTATTATTATTAGTTTTATTTCATTATAAGTTGAAATATCATCAGTTTTCGCAAATCTGCTGCAAATCGTAGCTTCTTTTTTTTAAATATTGTAGAATGTGAATTGCAATAATGATTATAAATCAACTGCCTTTTGCTCTTTATAAATGTTTAGGAGTTGGCAACCGCCCACCCCTGCCCCTCCCTGGCTACGCCCATGATTGATAACGAAGATTATAAATGAAGCGGCGGAGTTAAGAAACAGCGCATTCAACAATACATCTAGCAAAGGATAATCTGTAATTAAATATTCTCCCAAACACAGCACAAAATCTTGCCATTTTTGTCGGTTTCAAGGTTATGTCGTTTATTCACTGTAAAATATGTTCCTTAACCAAATTTTTGATAAACTAGAGACCCTATTATTAAATTATTTCACAAGTCCATAACTTTCTTCAATTTTCAACTGAAAAGAGTATTTTAACCAGTAATACGAAAATCTTAACGATTTGTTGTTGATCACTGATACCTACATCACCACCAAAAGTTGTAATTAAAATGGAGTGCTGCCTTTATCTGTTTACAGAATTAATAAACAACACATAAACTATACTGCTGTATTAAATAAACTCAGTACAATGGACACAAAACTTATAATATTAGAATTTATGGAAAGCTTCCATAAGAAAGTTAAAGTTGCTTGTCCACGATCAGCTGTTAGGGCGGAGCTTGTGACCTCACGTGGAAAAGCCCAATTGGACTGTTCAGAGTTCATAATAGGTAGCGCTACATAACGAGGAAATGTATAGTGTAACTGTATAATACTTTGGTATTTATAAGAGTAGAGCAAACAACGAAAAATTTTGGATCATCTTTTCATGGCTACCAAGATTTAATGATACAGTGAAAAACAAGGTTGGCAAAACTGACACACGAGTTGTCAGTTTAATCAAATTGGAGGTTAGCAGGTTAGGTTTTGCGTCAGTTTTGACACAGACTGACACAAAACCTAACCTGAATTTGATGAAACTGACAACTCGTGTGTCAGTTTTACCAACATTGTTTTTGAATGTATCATTAAATCTTGGTAGCCATGAAAAAATGATCCAACATTTTTCGCTGTTTGCTCTACTCTTACTAAAGTATTATATACAGGTACACTAAATACATAAAGGTACCGCCATTCCATTCCAAGATGTTGTTCCCCCAAATTAAAAAAGACAGAACATTTGAATGAAATATTCCCTAGGAAAAGGGGGGGTCGGGGGGTCCTCCTCCGGATTTTTTTTTACAGTATAGATGCAAAAATAGGCGTTTTGATGTTTTCTGGTGTAATTTTTCCGCATTACGATGTTTGCGGTTTTGTAGTCTTAATATATAAATATAAAGCCTACAACTTTCTAATTCAAACTGTTTTTAATACTTTGTATATTCATAGCAAGTAGCAAGTCATGTTTGACGTGATTTTTCTAAATAATAACATATACCACTATTTAAATGACACTGGAATGAACAATTTTCAAATTGTTTGTGCAGACAACAGTATTTACTCCATGTACGCCTACGCCATACAATACGTTCAATTTAGTATCGCTTAATATTTGCAATAAGAAACAACGCACATTTTAGAAAATCTGGCAGTAAATTTAATAAGTTTTACTTGTGTGTTTTTTTGTCGTAATTATTGTATTAAATTAACTTTCTACTAAATTTAATCTTTTTTTTTACTTAGCAAAAAACCAGTGGGGGAACGCAGTTCCCCCGCGTTCCCCCTCGACTACACCCCTGTCTGCAACCGGCCGTTTGAGTTTCTTCTGTACACTTTATTATATACAATTACGAATTATCCTGTATATGGAAAACTTCAGTAATTTAATGTTTTTATGGGTAATTTAGGCGAGCAACAGCGCGCAATTTAAACAGATTTCCAAGCGCCCGTGGCCTTGTGTTACCTGTTTTGATAATAAAACTATAGTGATGTAACATCATTATATTAGCATTTAAACCTGTGCCACTATTTAACCTTGAGATTTCGTTTCCTTAAATGTGTGCAAGAATTGTTGTCCACAATTAGTTTGCAGTGTTGTAATATAAAATTTAGATTATGCCAGTCCTGAATCGCAAACAAGTCGTAAATATTAAAAATATTTTTAATTAATAGCAAGCATCGCTACATCTTTAAAAATGTAACACTTAGGTCTGCTTCAAATATATTTTGAATAGACGTATGCTTTTATATACCAAGCATGCTCGACCAAACCTCATTACTTCCTGGTAGACCAAGAAGTTCAGTCCAAGAGACCGTATTGTCTAAGGCAAACCAATCTACTTACGACAGCATAGGTATGGAATCTCATAAGTACTAATAATAACTAAAAAATTGTTGAATAATCGCTTATAGTACCTACCATGAGTAGTCAAAGTTATGTCGAATATTTTTGCTGTGGTATCACAAATGTCCATTGTGCTTAGGTTCGATTAGGACGAGTGCGCTAACACGAATCCTAATCCTAAGCGCAATGGACATGAGTAGTGATACCACCGCAAAAATATTCTACTTAACTTTGACTAAGAATGGTATTCGAGAAAAAAATCAACTGTAAAAATTCATTTTAAGAGCAAATTTTCACTTGAAATTTAGATTGCTGTGAGTTCGTTTCCATAGGAGCAACCAAAACGAATATAATAACTGTCATCACATTGAAAATGTCAAAAAATTATTTCGCCAGGATCACTAGTGGTTATGTCGATATAATTATTTTTTATTGACTGAAAACAGAACAACGCTACATTCGCATTGATCTATTTGAATTATTTGACAGATGCGTTGAATTGTCTTTGTAATTGTAGGTGGTTTGCCTGAACATTTACTAAAAATATCAGCCGAAGACTCGAGATGGCTTCGTAAGCAAACAGTAAACAAATTTCTACTGTAAGTTATACTACTGTGTTTTCAGATAACGTCAGCTATAACATCCACCAGAGCTACAGTCGAAATGGTAATATTCATTAAAGCACTCGTGCTTGTACTGTAAAATGTCTTTTCAGATGATAAATCTGCTGTGTTCTACATAATTGCTTTCATGCTAATAGGTAAATTAAGAGTAGGAATCCAACGAAACATTCATAGATTCTGTTTTACAGGCTTGGTTGCACTGTTTGTAATAATTTTCAAACAATTCGAATATGACACAGCACGTTGTGGTTGCCAACTAAGCCATCTTGACGGTACAAATGAACGGGATAGTTCGTTAATACATAGTGTGGAAGAGAATGGGTTTACAATGACTACTATCCACTATCTGGACTTACCACCCACTTATTCAGATTCAACACGAAACTCTAGTTCTAGCTCAGCACACAGCTGTAGTTCCTTGATTCTAAGGTACTACAATGACGAAACTTTACCACCCAGTTACGAGGAGGCTTTGAGTAGTGCGTTGATAGGTACACCGTTAATTTTAAATGAAGGTAATAGAAGAGCTGATGCTGTATAGGATGAGTTGTAATTTTCGTGGTGTTAATATTAACTGAAAGTAAAAAATAATTGTAAATATAGGGGCTGTGATGTAAGTCCTTCCATAAACTGCATTCCAGAATACTTTTGCTGAAGGACTGTTGTAATTAGTAGTGAAAAATATAGACTGTATTACAATAATTCGTTAAATACATACAAACTATTCTTTAATTCTTTAATTTTAGTTTAATATTAATGCAGCAGAAAAGTGAATTATTTCACGAACACATAAGACCAGGGGTGTTATTCTTGAAACTGTGCGTATCGTTC
>CALNHX010005092.1:0-55789 GCA_940337035.1 Agriotes lineatus
GTAAAAGGAGTAGTATCATAGCAATATATATACAAAATGCATGTATCAACAGAAACCTAATATAGTGCCGAATTGGATATTCTGTAGGCAAAGTAGTTGCACTGGGGCTCTTACACTGAAAATGGATTAATGAAGAAATTTAAACACTTAGGTAAACGATTACAAAATAGTTAACTTAGATATCCAGTAGAGTTCTGACAAGAAACATTTTAATGAAATAGAATACTGGAAAAGAACTCAAGTAGGTATTAAAAAATGTAGAAGCTTGAATGAATTGAGAAATTATATTTTTAAAAGTGTACAATACTATCTTGTAATCGTATTTCAAAATACAAGTTACAAAATTTAAAATACGTAGTACGAGACTTTCCTTTGGATCCCCAAGCATTTTATTACCACTTATGTAATAGTGAATAACTAGTTTATAAGCATTTACACTAATTGCGTTACAATTTTCTTAATTGGATTGATCCTTTTTCTGAAAATTAGTATTGGGTGTAGACCCCTTCACAAAATATGTTTGTTTATTAACACTATTTTTCTTATATGTTAATGTTTTATGTTAGTATTTTGCACATTAGACTACTTAAACTGGAATTCAAATATAGTAAACGTTTTAACATGCAATTCTTATTTATACTAACACACGACGTAAGCATTTTAGTATCTCAAAACTGTCATTTTGGCCCTTGGATCTTTAGGAAATTGTAGTCTTCAGTTAAAGGTATTAGTAACATCTATTTCAAGAAGTTTCACAAGATCAAACAGAAATGAGACTAGATGCCTTTTTCGTAAACTATGATAGATGGCATAAACAATTTTGTTAATTTAGAGGAAAGAAGTTATTATATATATAGTGCTTCCTAAGCTACACACATTTGCCATGTATATTACACGCTGTGCTATACCATCTCAGGTGCCTTGTACAACTCATACACGTAGCGTAAATATAAGATTATATATTTTTCCCGCTGCTGATCATGTAAGTCAGTGCTACAGCCTTAGTAACAAAACGTGTAAGTCGATGATTATATTTGCTTGCTGCTTTACTTTGACAACGGAACTTAATATTATTATTAAGTCCCTAGGATAATAAAATTTGCAACGCAAGATGCAGACTTAGACGTTTTGTTTATAATTGCATAGGTAACACGACTCACGAAAATTAATCTTGGTAACAGGTGACAAACCAAACTATTTTTTCAAAAATTAATAATAAAATAGGAAAATTTCGATAAGCAGCGGGAAAAATATAATAAGATAACTCGGAATATATCGGCGGAATATATTTGTCGATTCTCGTTATTACGCTGTCAGAGTGATGTAGTAACACTCACGGACTACGGACTAACGGTGTTGATAAATCTCCATCTCTTTACTAATAATGTTTAGCCGAAGGCGTCGTACATGTATAAAACATAATATGATAACGGCCATACCACACTGAAAGCACCGTTTCAACAGATTACAAAAACTAAACGTGTCTTAACAGGGGGACGGCCCAAAGAGCTCATGGCAAAACCGCTCAATGCCAATAGTGTGCCGAAGTATCGATAAGGTTTTACAATGTCTAATCTTGTTTTAAAATGGAAAATTCTCAATATTGCTCTATGATTATATAGTTTTTCTATTCAAGTTTGGCAAAAGAAATCCATGATGATATGGTAAATATATTGAGTGAGGATGCCCTAGCATATACAAATGTGTGCCACTGAATGAATGAGTTTACGAGAGGAAGAAGGGAAGATGTTTCTTGTAGTTGACGGCCAAATACAGCCACAACTCCAGAAATGATCGACAAAGTCCATCACATCATTTTGAATGACAGACAACTGAAGCTATCAAAGATAGACGAGATAATCATCATATCTAAAAAACGAGTATCTTTTAATTTAACAAGAGAACTAAATGTGTACAAACTATATGCGATTGGTGTCTGCGAAAAATAAACGCTTTCGATGTCAACTTTCTCAGGCTTTTAGCCATGTTTCACAAAAATGTAGAGATTTTTTACATTGTTTTCTGACCATGGATCAAACCTGGGTCTACTATTATTCGCCCGAGAGCAAGCAGCAGTCGAAACGATGAACTCATCACGATTCTCCACCTTCGAAGTAGGCAAATGAGGTGGCATCGTCTGGTAAGAACATGGCATTCCTTTTTGGGATTTGAAAGAAATATTATGGCTCAAAAATTGGAATAGCGGATGTTCGAAAGAGTTTCCGGGTTTAGCACCGTCCGATTACCATATCCCCCCAAATTTGCAAAAAATGTTGGATGGAAAGATATGCGTGTCAGATCAAGAAGGAAAGGCGTCTGTGAATGAATATTTAAGGGCCTTCACCAAAACCGCTATAAAAAGAATATTGACAAATATCAGCATCGTTGGACCAACTGCATGGAATATTTCAAAAAATTGTTTTCATTGTAAATCGCAAAATTCCATCCCACCCCCCATAGTTATTTATACGATGTGTTAAATAAATATACTTCATGTTATCGTATTTTATCTATGCACATTATTGCTTTATAAATTGTTGTTCACTACAGCTATCCTAAACCGCAGGCTTCCTGAGAATGGAAAAGTACATTCTAAGAAATCAAATTATTTTACCTTAACCTAAACGCATATCCTTCAATTTATAAAAACACACTTCTATTAGAAATACACTTAAAGCAACCAGGAGCCCCCCTACCCACCATATAAAAGTTCCTGTCAAATGTACTAAGCTCAGAATCACTGCTGCATCAGCATTTGCAGTGACTCTAATGGGTCTAGCTGCATCCAGAAGAAACTTCTCGGGGATTCCGCTTTCTGTTATTCTTCTGGCCATTTTGTTTAAAGTATCCCTTATGTAGTGACCTTTTCTCATAGCGACCACAAACTGCGCATTTGATAGTGATGCATCTTCCTCTATTATATCTATCATAGTTTCTAAGCTTCGGTGAACTATCGTTACGTATTTCTTGCATACGGGAACGCTACAGTTGCGATAACGAGCAATTGTATACATCAGGTCGGATATGTTCATATTATCTTGATAAATGATGTGCTTCTTAAGTTTTCTCCATGTGGTAGAGTTTTTTAGCATAGCGGACAGTAATATTCCTATTCCGGAGTCGACGAGTTTTTCTATGTCGCCGATGGGTGGTTCATACTTTGGCTGTGTTAGCGCACTAATTAGTTGGCTTTGAAATAGCGAACAAACCAAGATGCAGTAAAGCAGGTAAGTAATCCAAATGCAACGAAGAATGTTTGCTTGGGGCATGATATTTGCATTACTACCAAATGTAAAGGACAGCATCGTGAAAGCATTTTTAAAAAAATCTTGAAAAATCGGCCGTTCCATTGAGCCTTTTGCAATCGCCCAGCTCACCAAGAATGTTATAATAAAAGTCGCGACGATACAACCCCATAGATTGTTCTTAAACGCTAACAACATTATTTTAACCTTGGAAACCTTAGAGGGTTTCGGAACAGCCCATACCAGCTTGTCTTGAAATATTACGTCACTCAAATCGAAGCTTAAGAGCAGTTCAGAGGACATGGTTGGGTGAGGCAGCAGGTAAATTTCATCACTGATCGCAACAGTGATATTTCTTGCATTAGGAGTGGTGAGCATAGAAGTGTTCGGTTTGAGAATTTCGCCGATTAAATAAATTACGTTGACGACAACAGCTAGCACTGCACCTACATATGCATCTTTAGTCATAGGAGTGATGTTTGTTAGGATTATTGAGAAGCAACTTAAATTTTTGATGGTTTTATTAAATGTCACTGCAGTTTCTTTGCTGCAAATTTGAATGTAACTTGAATCAATAGCATGACATTGGTGCGAGTTTCCAAAGCGAGCGGATGTGTGCAAATAAATATCTGTTCCATTAGTTCTATATTTGACCAGTATCACATTTACGATATCCATTTTTAGTAGTGTTTTAAATAAATTTTGCAAGCTTTCATCAGCGGGAATTATTACCAAAAACTTACCACGTGGACTATTGCTGATATTCCATATAGCACTATTTTTAATCTTTGTTAGAATTGTTATAACAGATGATGGACTTTCTGCAAAGACTAGAAAGTTATTGTACGAACTGAGTGCCCCATTAATTTCAGTATTGGGTGCAATAATAATTCGTGGATTTGAAATGTTTTCCAATAAAAGAACATTTTGATTGTTTTCAAAGATGATATAGAGTGTTTCCTCTGGAACAAATAGTTTTTTAACTAAATGGACAACGCACCACTGCAATTTTGATGTATTAACATCACTGCACGTTAATTTTAATAACATTAGAAATGTAAAGCAAATAGTTTTATAATTCATCACTAGAGTACTTTTACAAACGAAATACATTTCTGAACCAACAGGCAACATTTTATCCTGAATCTCGACTTCTTATTCAAAAGTAGCATTATATAAACTTAAAATTCGACTAACGAAATGTGAGTCGTCTATAAAATTATTAATTTTTTAGCAGTGTAGCAGACAGAATGGAAATGTAGGAATAAATACACAATATTGACAGATACCTTTCCCTAGACATTAAATTACAGTTACACATGTAAATACATATACTTATAAAATACTTTACGAATGCGACCTCAAATATTTATAAGATAACATGCGTAGGCCTTTCGCTTCAAATATAATTTTTGTATCAAATAGTATTGAGTGTCCACAATCCGATTATATCATACGTAAAAGAAACAATAGAACTCGGCGTTTGTAAACTGCAGCGGATCATTAGTGAGGGTATGTAAATTGCAGCGGGCACCGTTCAGGTAGTTTTTGGGACGTATGTAAATTGCAGCGGGGTCATAAAATTAACATTAACGTTAATCGACAACTAATCACATCATTTCCCATCACACTTTATTCAGGCTTGGGACTGGCGAAATATACATACTAAATATATATTCGGCGTGTTTAAAAATGATGGAAATCTTATTTCTACTTTTTTTAGACAAATAACATGCAAGTATTTTTGTGTTTTCGATATTTGTTTTTTAATTTTTTTAAATCGCCAAATAAAATTACTTCTTGTGCATCACTGTATCGCCAAAGTGATGGCATACTTGCTGCAAGAAACTCAGTCTATTTATACATCCGTTTTTGTACGAGGACAAACGGACTTCTAAAAACTGTTGTTTATTCAACGTTTCGTGGTTCACTTTTTTCTTGCAGTCGATGCATTTTGACGTAAGTTTCGGTCTGATACTCCAAGAGAGTTTGAACAAAGATGTTCAGATTTCGATGGAAAGTGCCGAAGTTTTTATTGAAATGAGAGTGGAACGACTCGTATGCATTAGTCGTTCGACACATCTCTGCTGAGGATGATGTTCAGATAGATGAATGAAAGAGAGCCTCTTCGGAAACGTAGGTGTCAACCAGGTAATCCAAGTACCTTGAGACGCGTTGATCTTTGGGTTGTACGGCTCCAAGGTCAAACCCGAAGACTTCAAAGTTTCCTTTTTATAAAACTTGCAGCCGTCTGCTAAGAGCAGTTTTCTGCCGCGTTCGCTCTCAACAACCATTACTTTATTCATTTTAGCATAGGAACGTTCGGTTTTGTTGCTGAATCAATAGTGAGAATTTCTTGCAACAGTTCGTCTATTTGTTAACACATCTTCAAAATGGAATACCATCAATTTTACAGTATGGAATTCAATCATTAGGCGCTCATTAGATCATGGTAATTAAACGGCGCCCGTCATTAACATGAACCCGCTGCAATTTACATACTTTTTGGAGACACTACCTGGCTATTACATGCTAATGAGGATTAAGCCGCTGCAGTTTACATACGTCCAAGAGAACTATACTGAATACATCTACTATAATGAGTTTAAGTTGCACAGTACTTTATGGATGGTTAATTACCTCCCGTCGCGCAAGTTGCATAACCCAGTGAATTTCAATAGATTATGTAATTTTTAATTAAGGTAGGAGTAGATAATTTAGTTCAGTTTATTTTTTTTTGCACAAAAAATGAAAGCTTGACGAAAAAACTAAAAGAACTAAAAAAATGTTTATATAAACTGCGCTAGTTCATATCCTTATATAATCAAATACTTGTTCGTAAAAAATTCTAATACAACCACACTCTCACACGTATCTTGGTGGAGAGAGATTTAAGATAAAACGTTATTGTTGCGACCCGAACCTTACGGGCACAACGAAATACCGGCGGAGAATCACGCAAGTCGTCGCGGTCGTGAATGATTGAACACAACGAATATAATTGTAATAACACTTTATTTACAATATATACACCAATGTAACACTAAAAGCGGACTGTATAATTACAAATTTAAACTTGCCGGTACTGATTATAGAGGAGTTGTATATCTCTCGGTGTCTTAACTTGACTCTCGTCGTGTCTGTCTCTTCGAGCCCAAGAAAACTCGGACACTCGTTAAACCACCCCTTTAGGAGTAGGGGGAAGGAATGGTCGACCATCGCAAGAGAGAGCTGCATTTCGCCGAAAGCTCTAACAATAAACTAATGACATCCGTTTTAAATTGCAGATGGTATTTACAAATGACATGCAAATCCAAGATTAGGATCTTAAGTATGATAGATTGCTGGACAGCGGGAGATGAGCAAGACTTAAATTAACCTGGCTGCAGCTCCTAATGCCACGAACAATTTCTAGGATTATTCTCAAGTAAATATTAAATATGATGCTTCAACATTGTTATGTTATTTCGCCTCGACAAATTTTTTAGTACGCCCCTGTGCTCCTAATTATATTTAAATTCGTTTGAACCAACTTACAATGCTCGCGGCCCACGGAATGCTCTCCGTCAGCACTTCGGTGTAGTACGCCAATTGCTTTATTTATCCCGACATACTGGCGTCAACGCCAAAGAATTGGTGGTAAAAGAAACACGTATCGTCTTGGATAATAAATGGCTTTGTACCACAACCCTGGCAGCGATAGGCCAAGAATTCTTGGAACCTATACGCATTACCCTGAATGATATATAAGAAGGAAATAAATTCTGAATAATCCCCTTTGTCCCACGCAACAATGGAGCTAGGTTTTAAATTTTAATCGTGTTTTTCAATAACTCAACGCTGCCTTTCGGAGAGGCCACCTTGGTAATTAAATCCCCTGGGACTCGCTGCGACATCGAAAATTCATTCCAGAACGTTCGAGGCCCCTTTAGTTTGTTGATAGCACGCACAATAACGCTTTTTTGTTTCACAACAGTTCAAAAGTGGTGCAATAATGAGAGGGAGAATTTCCATCAGCGGTTGCAAAAGAGAGATGCTTTCCCGGGGAACGGGGAACAAATCTTGTGGTCTTCACGCAATTAAATTTTGGAAGTAGTTCGGCGACAGCTTTCATAGCCGTAGGTGCAAAACGAACTCCGAGGCGGTCGTGAAGTTAAGGGAAAGGCCCGCGAATCGTTTTATTGGGGAAAACGTCGTTTATCGTATCGTTTGTTGTCCGCTCTCTAAGTACAGAGGGATGCATCGTTTGCCAGTAGTGCACATATAGTTCTAACGTCGTTTGATTATCCCCGCTTGTGTCGTTCGAGGATAATTGCAGTTGCAAATTCTGATTACGTTCGCTGGGCAACCCCGGAAACTAAAGTCATCTTCGCCAGCTCCGTCGCCGACCCGCTCTCTCTTTCAAGTTGGACCCCCTGCAGCAGCTTTGCCAAGCTTCCGCCGAGGACGTCATCGCTACCCCAACATGCTTACAGTTCCAGGTATTTATTGTATGTGCGATATATCTTGTGTGCCGAGATAAGTGACGTCCGTAATTTTTACTGTGCAACCCCAGTGATCAAAACGTTGCTTACGTTCGCCGAATTTTAGAATCTGATTTGCTTGTTAACATCCGGGGTTTGACCCTGGATATCTTGTCTTGTATTTTGTAATAACATCATTAGACACTAAGGTAACTTTGCTTGGGAACCCCTTTCATGTTCAAGTAGGGTGTGCCTTTCTTTTTTATTAAATTTAAACTCGCCTCCGGGCGATTATTTCAGTGTAAACTGGTTTGTAAATTTAACTCATTCTATAATAAATCTGTTAAAGTCAGTCGGTTTATTTGTCGAGTTCTGAACCCCTTCTGGGTTCCTAAGTAATTTAGTTTGGGCAAAGGCCAGGTGTAACTGCAGTTGTAAAGCTAAAGCATGTCTTACGAGCAAGCAAGCCCCAGAATTTGGGCCAGTATTAGTGTGCTTTTGTTACTATTTAGCAAGGGTGGGCCTTAAGGTAAGTCATTTGTTTATGGCCACTCTTGGTGGTCTATCTGAAGACTCGGTGGAGGCTTGGACAGCGCGGCGAGGACAACGTACACGGAGGACTTCTCCATAGGCTACGTGTGTGTTCTTGTTTCTAACACGTTTGCCATTCCCTATCTAGAAACAAGTGGCGCTCTAGGCATCTATTTTAAGCAATCTTTAGGGTAAGTGCCGCCGGTTTTTCTTTGAGCTTTCGAACCACGCCTTCCCGACTGAGTTAAGTGCGAGTAACCGGAGCAACAAAATCTGCTCCAACACATTAAGATCTGTGTTCTTTTTAGTAAAGCCGGCGAACCCTGTAGTTTGTACCCGATTATTTGACAGTGCTCTTGATCAATGTCGATCTGAGCATTTAAAACTGTAACAGATCTAAGTGGCTATCCCAACGTGGGGCTCGTTTTTGTCAATAACGCCTTTAGGGCATTGTTTTTGTGTTTCTTCTCTTGTCATACAGCTTCATTTTAGTGTTTGGCATTAACGTCATATAGTTTTTTTCCAGTATTTTTCATGAAAACTTGACTTTTTAGGACTTTGAAATTTGGAAACGTGTTTTTTTTATATCAGGACGCGTATCCTATTTGTTTTCTTTTATTAAATTAGTTCCTTGCTATCCCTTCGATAGACCAAACATTGTTTTTCCCGGGATTTTTCGCGGGATTATTCTGTTTTTTTGTGTTCAACATTTCAACATTTTCTTTTCCGTGCTAGGGCATATTTTGGAGCCATTCCTTTTGGTGCTATCGTTTGCTTTTAGCAATAACTATTAGGCATTCGTGTTTTTGTAATTCACTGATAGTTTTTTCAGAAAATTCGGAAATTGTTGAAAGTTTGAAAATTTAAATTGTTTCTTGCAAAGCTGAAACGTTTTGAAAGGATAACTTTTCGTGTCGAAAGGCTTCAATTCAACCCCAAGTAGGGAACAAGTATTGTTTTTTCTAGTATTTTGCATTTTTATTATTCTTAAATAACACAATGGTACTGAAATGGCATATCGACCGCCTACTCAAGGCAGATGTGGAATACGAATTAAACATTAGAGGAATAGATAGCACCGGTGTTGTATCAGTTTTGCGTACACGCTTACGCGACGCGTTAAGGGATGAAGGCCGTGAGGGGGCGACAGCGCGCCCAGCGCACCCATATTCTTTTGAAGAAGACTATAATGCGGTTTCTGATTTGGTCGCGGCCATTGTGCAAAAAACTGACGAATACGCTCTAGAACCCGATAGGGATCGTGCTGCGGCAATAGAAACAAAATTTTATTGCGCTTTAAGTAGGATTAGCAATAATAAACCGGCTAATGATGAAGAGGGAAATAAACGAGCGGAGTTATTCGCGAAGGTAGCAGTCATGCGTTCTACCTTCGAGGTTACGCAGTTAATGGTAGCATCAGCCACTGAGGCAACTGAGACTCACCAGGCACCTTCGACTCCGGTGTCCACCATAACTCCGAGTAGTGTTTCATCGGCAGTTACGACCCCAACTACGAGTTTAAGCGCTAGCACACCAGCCATGAGGACGATTTCGTTTAAAGCTATACCAGTAGCACAATGGAGTTTGCAATTTTCAGGAGACCCTAGAGGACTTTCGGTTAATGCTTTTATCGAACGCGTCAATGAATTACGAATAGCGAGAAACTTGCCTGAGGATGAATTATTCGCGCAAGCTATCGATTTATTTACCGGTAACGCACTACTATGGTACCGCGCTAATAGAGCTAAGCCTGTTAACTGGCAACAATTAGTTTCCCTTTTACGTCAACAATTCCAACCAGCGGATTACGATGAGCGCCTGCTGGAGGAAATCAAGAGAAGAACTCAAGGACCTTCGGAGTCCGTGGGCATTTACATTGCAATTTTGCAAAATATGTTCTCGAGATTGGTCGAACCTTTGACTGAAGCGAAGCAGTTAAGAATTATTTTGCGTAACGTCGCACCAATGTACCAAACCCAGTTGGGACTGGTAGAGATTCTTTCAATCGAGGAACTACTTCAATATGGACGCAAGATTGAGGAACGCCATTACGCCGTCGAGACTTATGTACCGCCATCAAGACGCCGAACTGACTTGGAAACTGACTTAGCTTATGTTGAGGCCGTATCTTTAGAGGAAACACCTGTCGTAAATACCGTACGAACATCGGTCGCAACCGCTCAAGCGCCGGCAATGCCAAGCGCTTCGAAAACTGTTAAAAATTCAGCTTCGGGTTCGGGAACTAAATGCTGGAACTGTCAAGAAGTAGGCCATAGGGCCGTCGCGTGCAAACGCCCGCGTGACAAGAAATTTTGCTATCGTTGCGGTAAGCCTGATGTAATTGTCAAGAATTGCCCAAATTGTAGTCGCGGAAACCGAGGTTCGGGAAATGGCCCGGCGAAACACTGAAGGGTCGAGCGGTGTCTTCGCAAACATTTGTTAACTCGACTAGGTATATTAAACAACTTATTAACGAACGGGAGGAAACATTTGAAAGAAATAAAGTCATTTTAGATTACGTCTTAGAAAGATCGTCGGACGATCGTCGCCCTTATGTTACTATTGAGGTAATGGGTCTTAAAATTTTAGCTTTGCTGGACTCTGGTGCCAACCGCACCATCATTGGAGGTAAGGGATGGGAAGTTTTGGAAACGTTAGGCCTTCGTGTCAATAAGAAATTACGACCAGTGTGCGCAGTAGCTAACGGACAAACAGTAGAAAGTCTAGGCACCGTGTTTTTGCCGATAAATTTAAATAACAAAGTCGCTACTCTTGACGTCTTAATCGTACCTGACGTACCCCATACTATGATTTTGAGAATAGACTTCTGGAAAATGGTGGGCATAGTCCCTGATGTGTTTCGAGGCGAGTGGGAGTTTTCTAAACCCGACTTAGCCACCATCAGTACTCCTACAAGCACTTTGCAATCTGAATTTGATTTGACCATGACCCAACGAAACCAATTGAAGGAAGTACTTGACCAACATTTCTCTGATAGTAGCAATGAGCTTGGTTGTGCCAAGCATATTGAACATCGCATTGTAACCAACTCTGCACCCATCAAGCAAAGGTATTATCCAGTTTCACCTGCCATGCAAACGCATATTGACACCGAGTTAGACAAAATGCTCAAAGCTGGGGTCATCCAACGATCACGATCAGCATGGTCCAGCCCAATTCTATTGGTTAAGAAGAAAGACGGATCTTACCGATTCTGCGTGGACTTTCGCAAGGTAAACAGTGTTACTGAAAAGGACGCTTACCCCCTATCATATGTATCATCAATTTTAGATCGCTTACGCGACGCGCGCTTTATCACATCATTAGATATTAAGTCGGCCTACTGGCAAATCAAGATGAGTGAAGAGTCTAAGGAACTGACAGCCTTTACAGTCCCAGGTCGTGGCTTGTATTAGTTTAATCGCATGCCGTTCGGGCTCCATAACGCGGCTGCCACGTGGCAGCGTTTTGTTGACCAGGTCTTAGGCCCGGAATTAGAACCCTACGTTTTCGTATACTTAGATGACGTGATAATTTGCGCCCCAACTTTCGAAAAACATTTAGAGGTCTTGGGAGAGGTTTTGAGACGCCTACGAAAAGCAGGTTTAACACTTGGACGAAACAAGTGCCATTTTTGCCAACCCGAGTTAAAATATCTTGGTTATGTTGTCAACGCACAAGGTCTACTGGTGGACCCTGAAAAGGTAACCGCCATCATGAATTTACCCCAACCTACAAACGTCGCCGAGATTAGACGAATAATAGGCATGGCCTCTTGGTATCGACGGTTTATACCTAATTTCTCATCAATCATCGCACCAATGACGTCATTGCTAAGGAAATCAAAACAGTTCGAGTGGGATAACAACTGTGAAGAATCATTCTCAACCATCAAGAACTGTCTGGTGTCCGCACCTATTTTGACTTGCCCCGATTTTTCAGTACCCTTTACGGTACAAACAGACGCCTCCAATGTGGGAGTAGGCGCAGTACTCACTCAAACCATAGAGGGGGAGGAACGTGTCATTTGCTACATCAGCCGAACACTATCCAAGGCCGAGAGAAATTACTCAGTCACCGAACGAGAGTGTTTAGCAGTTCTGTGGGCTATAGAAAAGCTCAGACCGTACCTTGAGGGTACTTACTTCACCATTATAACCGACCACCATTCGCTATTATGGCTTAATAACTTGAAGGAACCTACGGGTCGACTTGCCCGTTGGGCTGTTCGCGTACAACAGTACGATTTTACTATTCAGCACCGTAAGGGAAAGGATCACGTTGTCCCGGACGCGCTATCCCGCGCCATACCTGTAGCGGACGTTGTAGAGGCCCCTGAGACGGATCAAGTGGACCCTGCTAATGTCACTAATGACCAGAAGAAGACCGATCGTTGGTATGAACTGATGCGCCGACGCATCACTGAGAAACCTTTAGCTTATCCAAGTTGGAGGATCGTTGGCGGACAGCTGTTCAAACATGTTAGAAGCAAGTATCCAGAATTGAATGACGAAGACAATTGGAGAAAAGTAGTGCCAACCTGCCAACGTAGCGAAATTTTACGTAAGGCTCACGATGAGCCTACCGCGGGTCACTTAGGAATTTTCAAAACGTACGGTCGAGTCGCGCAAAAATATTATTGGCCAAAGATGAAGGCATACGTCGTGCGCTATGTAAATCGTTGTACAACTTGCGTTTCACATAAGCCGGAACAAAAACGTCCCGCCGGATTGATGGCCCGCCATCCAACAGTAAACAAACCTTGGCAAATGATCTCCATTGATATAGTAGGCCCGTTGCCACGCTCTAAGCAGGGCTATGTCTACATTCTCTCTGTCCCTGATTGATTCACTAAATTTACCGTTTTCTTTCCGTTACGAGCAGCTACCGCCGCCGCGGTTTCCCAAAGGATTGAGAATGACGTCATCTTGCTCTTTGGAGCACCCCAATATATTTTAGTGGACAACGGTGTCCAATTTCGTAGTAAAGAATTCCGTACCTTGGCAAATAACTATAAATCCAAGATCATCTTCAACGCATATTACCATGCGCAAGCAAATCCCGTTGAAAGGGTGAATAGGGTTTTAAAGACTATGTTGGTTTCTTACGTTAAAGACAATCACCGTGACTGGGACAAATATCTACCTAAGGTCGCATGTGCAGTACGGACTACCATTCATGAAGTCATTGGAATGTCCCCGTACTTTGCTAATTTTGGGAGGGAAATTCAGCTGGAGGTAATGAAGCTGAGGCTCCCAATGAGGAAATAGTGTGGGTAATGTCCAGATGGCTAACCGCGAGTATCTTTTGAGTCGTGCACCTGCCTTTAAGCCTCTTTATGAAGATATTGTGAAGCGGTTGGAATCCGCATATAGGACCTCTAAGGCCGCTTATGATTTGAGGCGACGCCCCGCTCTTTTTGCTGTCGGTGACACTGTGTGGCGCCGGAATTATGTCCTCTCTGATGCAGCCAAGCATTTCAATGCAAAGCTTGCACCTAAGTTTGTAGGCCCTTTTTACATCTCGAGAAAAGTCTCGTTGGCCACCTATGAGTTAACAGATCAGAGTGGAGCTTCTAAGGGCATTTGGCACGCAAAGGACTTGAAACCCGGTCCAGATGACAATTAAGTCGTTTGTCTTTAATCATCCCCAAGTCACAATGGGCTAACCATGGGTGATATACTGGTGTATATAATTGTTCGTTTCATTAGCATAGGATAGAATAGGATAGGTTAGTTTAGACTAGGTGGCCTTCAAGGCCTTCGAGGCTCCTGTAGTTCGTGGCTACCCCTTTCTTTGATCGTTTGTTGCTGTGGGACGAACACAAGAGGCTGATCCCGTGACGCCTCGCGTGCCCTCTTCAACGGGTCTTCGAGAGTTAGGTTGCGAACCCTGGGGCTTCGTACCCTGTGTTCGATCGGTAGGTTGGACGGAAGAGTGCACAGTGATGACATATACCCTATTATGACAAGCTCATTCAAGAGCAAAACCCAAATCCCAGGTGGGATATCAACTCTTCTCTCTCATCTTTCTTCTTTCGTTCTATCATCCCTTTACCGTGTGTCCGGCGACACCTGTCATTGTCCTCACCCGTTTTGCCTTTGGCACTTTTCCCTCTAAACCGTGTCATGGGGCCGGATAGTGAGTCGGCAGTGGGTCCGGTCGCCTTGCTTACCCGTCACCCCATAGGCGCGTGCCATGGCCGCTCGGCCATGGTCGGATTATTTTAAGATGTGGGCACCACCCTTCACGGGGTGGAGTGGTCCGTGTTTTATGTTTTTGAGACGTTGATTTTCGATCGCCAAGTCGAATGGGACCCCTGGCGGAGTACCCTCCTGTTGGGACATTTATGTTTTGCATTCGTCGCCCGATTCCCTGGTCCGGGGAGGGGTGTTCTAGGCTTCACCGAACCGTCAGTGCCTGATTGGGGCTTTCCGTAGTTTCCACCGGCGTAACCGGTCTTTTTGGCAAACTCTTCTTCCTTCTCACTCTGTCCTTGACGCTATCCGTCATGGCGTGGTTGGGATCCCGAGTAGTGACGGCTATCTCAACCCGCACCCTAGGTTAGGCCGTTCTTCTAGCAACTCCTTTAGTTGTCCTAAGGATCAATTTGGGAAATTGACCTCTAGTAAGGGGGGTGTTATGTTATTTCGCCTCGACAAATTTTTCAGTACGCCCCTGTGCTCCTAATTATATTTAAATTCGTTTGAACCAACTTACAATGCTCGCGGCCCACGGAATGCTCTCCGTCAGCACTTCGGTGTAGTACGCTAATTGCTTTATTTATCCCGACATACTGGCGTCAACGCCAAAGAATTGGTGGTAAAAGAAACACGTATCGTCTTGGATAATAAATGGCTTTGTACCACAACCCTGGCAGCGATAGGCCAAAAATTCTTGGAACCTATACGCATTACCCTGTATGATATATAAGAAGGAAATAAATTCTGAATAATCCCCTTTGTCCCACGCAACAATGGAGCTAGGTTTTAAATTTTAATCGTGTTTTTCAATACCTCAACGCTGCCCTTCGGAGAGGCCACCTTGGTAATTCAATCCCCTGGGACTCGCTGCGACATCGAAAATTCATTCCAGAACGTTCGAGGCCCCTTTCGTTTGTTGATAGCACGCACAATAACGCTTCTTTGTTTCACAACAGTTCAAAAGTGGTGCAATAATGAGAGGGAGAATTTCCATCAGCGGTTGCAAAAGAGAGATGCTTTCCCGGGGAACGGGGAACAAATCTTGTGGTCTTCACGCAATTAAATTTTGGAAGTAGTTTGGCGACAGCTTTCATAGCCGTAGGTGCAAAAAAAACTCCGAGGCGGTCGTGAAGTTAAGGGAAAGGCCCGCGAATCGTTTTATTGGGGAAAACGTCGTTTATCGTATCGTTTGTTGTCCGCTCTCTAAGTACAGAGGGATGCATCGTTTGCCAGTAGTGCACATATAGTTCTAACGTCGTTTGATTATCCCCGCTTGTGTACTCGTGTCGTTCGAGGATAATTGCAGTTGCAAATTCTGATTACGTTCGCTGGGCCACCCCGGAAACTAAAGTCATCTTCGCCAGCTCCGTCGCCGACCCGCTCTCTCTTTCAAGTTGGACCCCCTGCAGCAGCTTTGCCAAGCTTCCGCCGAGGACGTCATCGCTACCCCAACATGCTTACAGCTCCAGGTATTTATTGTATGTGCGATATATCTTGTGTGCCGAGATAAGTGGCGTCCGTAATTTTTACTGTGCAACCCCAGTGATCAAAACGTTGCGTACGTTCGCCGAATTTTAGAATCTGATTTGCTTGTTGACATCCGGGGTTTGACCCTGGATATCTTGTCTTGTATTTTGTAATAACATCATTAGACACTAAGGTAACTTTGCTTGGGAACCCTTTCATGTTCAAGTAGGGTGTGCCTTTCTTTTTTTATTAAATTTAAACTCGCCTCCGGGCGATTATTTCAGTGTAAACTTGTTTGTAAATTTAACTCATTCTATAATAAATCTGTTAAAGTCAGTCGGTTTATTTGTCGAGTTCTGAACCCCTTCTGGGTTCCTAAGTAATTTAGTTTGGGCAAAGGCCAGGTGTAACTGCAGTTGTAAAGCTAAAGCATGTCTTACGAGCAAGCAAGCCCCCAGAATTTGGGCCAGTATTAGTGTGCTTTTGTTACTATTTAGCAAGGGTGGGCCTTAAGGTAAGTCATTTGTTTATGGCCACTCTTGGTGTTCTATCTGAAGACTCGGTGGAGGCTTGGACAGCGCGGCGAGGACAACGTACACGGAGGACTTCTCCATAGGTTACGTGTGTGTTCTTGTTTCTAACACGTTTGCCATTCCCTATCTAGAAACAAGTGGCGCTCTAGGCATCTATTTTAAGCAATCTTTAGGGTAAGTGCCGCCGGTTTTTCTTTGAGCTTTGCGTTAAGTGCGAGTAACCGGAGCAACAAAATCTGCTCCAACACATTAAGATCTGTGTTCTTTTTAGTAAAGCCGGCGAACCCTGTAGTTTGTACCCGATTTTTTGACAGTGCTCTTGATCAATGTCGATCTGAGCATTAAAAACTGTAACAACATACCGGCCCCTATAAAGGAACTGGGGACCTTTATAACAATACCTTATAAAATAAACACAGGAAATACATCGAAATGATACACAGAAAGTACACGAGATAAATTAGATGCAAGGCAATTAATCAAATGTAAGAACTATCAAGAACATACTATGTACAGGAGATTTACAAGACACTGAGCACAATAAAAGCATGAAAGAACATAAATATAGACACGTGTGATCAAATGTCTCAAATCATAGTCTATGACACGGGAATTCACTGATACGAAGCACTTAAAAGTTGTTTATTAGTTCAATCACCAACACAATCGCTATTGGACTGGTAGCGGACACACCCTTGTTACGGCACGAATAATAATGCCTTTCGAGGTGCGGATTGACACGACTCGCGTTTTGCCATCCTTTCCTGGATGGGTAGCGATAACGCGACCCAACGGCCAACGTAGTGTAGGTACTCAGTCTTCCTTGATCAAGACCATAGTATTTATGGCGATATTGGTCTCAGCGTGGTGCCATTTAGCACGCTGTTGAAGCTGGGTCAGATATTCGGCTGACCATCGTTGCCAAAAGTGTTGACGTATTTGCTCAATGTGTTGCCATCTTGACAAGCGATGAATGTTGAGCTTAGTCACATCCGGTTCAACGGGTGCCGTGAGCACGTCTCCAATAAGGAAGTGACTTGGAGTTAAGGGAATGAGGTCATTAGGATCGTTACTGATTGGAGTTAAAGGACGGGAATTGAGGCAAGATTCGATACAAGTTAATATTGTGTACAATTCTTCAAACGTGAAAGAAGCCTCACCAATAACTCTTTTAATATTATGCTTAACCGACTTTACGGCAGCTTCCCAAATGCCACCATGATGCGCGGCTCTAGGCGGGATAAAATGCCACTTTATATAATCTGTGGCTAGAACGTCGATGACCTCTGAATGAAAAATTTGATTTTTAAATAGCTCTCTCAATTGTTTTAGTTCGCGGTTAGCGCCGACGAAACAAGTAGCATTATCGGAATATAAGTTTTTTATGTTTCCGCGGCGTGAGATAAAACGTTTCAACGCTGCAAGAAACGCTTGCGTCGTTAGATCTGATACGATTTCCACATGTATTGCCTTAGTGGCTAGACAAACAAATATCGCAATATATGCCCTTACGGATCGTTTTCCACGGCCGGAACCTTCCTTTAAGAGTACAGGTCCCGCGTAATCAATTCCGCAATTAATAAATGGTCTGGCGGGCTCGATTCTAGACGCGGGCAAATCACCCATAATTTGCCTTAAGGGCTGCGGGTTTGTCTTAAAACAAGTTATGCATTTATGCAGGACATTTCGTACACTGCCTCGACCTGAAATTGGCCAATACTTATGACGAAGTGACGACAATGTAGCTTGTTGCCCAGCATGCAGTAGCCTTGTGTGCTCACGATAAATCAAAAGGTTCGTGACATGATGTTTGGGCAGTAAAATGGGATGTTTAATATCATGACCCAATTTTGAATTTGCTAAGCGACCACCAACTCGGATAATATCATTATAATCAAGAAATGGATTTAGTGATTTAATAATGCTGAGCCTGTGAACTTGGTCACCCTTACGCAATGCTGCAATTTCATCCTTAAAGTTACACGCTTGAACTTGTTTTACAATAAATGTTTCTGCATTATGCAATTCAATTGATGTCAATCCACCCGTTTGTCTTATAGCGCCCGATTTTGAATTGTTGACGAATCTTTTGCAATACGCAATAACGCGTTGCAATTTGGAAAATTTAGAAAATCTTTCGACCATTTCAAAAAATTCTTTAGTTTGGTTGTTTTGTGTGACAACATTTGAGACTAAACTTCGTTTCTCTAACGAATCGTCCGAAATATCTACGTGGTCATTAATTGGCCACTTTAATTTCGAGTCCGATAAAAAATCTGGACCGTGCCACCATAAACGATTATGAAGCAGTTCGTTCGGTAAACTACCACGTGAAACTATATCGGCTGGGTTTAATTCTGAAGGAATATAATTCCAATCGACTTTATTTGCTGCTATATTAATTTCCGCGACTCTGTTGGCCACAAACGTTTTCCAATTATGTGGCTCCGCGGATAGCCAGGCCAACACAATTTTAGAATCAGTCCACATAACTGATCGGCTGATATTGAGATTTATTATCGATTCAACTTTACGAAAGAGATGCGAGAGAAGAACGGCGGCGCACAGCTCTAAGCGCGGCAGTGATACCCTTTTAAGAGGGGCAACTCGGGACTTCGCGCATAATAAATGTACGGCATATTCGCCTACCGCGGACCTTGATCTTATGTAGAGACAAGCTCCATACGCGAGTTCCGACGCATCGCTGAACCCATGAATCTCGATAAATTCAGGAATTTCAACGACAATTCGAGGAATTTTTATTTGGCTTAAAACCGATAAGCTTGTGAATAATTGTATCCACTTCTCACGTATCTTGGACGGTATCTCGTCGTCCCACCCAATTTTGCTAGCCCATAACCCTTGTAGAATGACCTTTGCCGTTACAATAACCGGATTTATCAAACCCAGAGGGTCAAACAATTGAGCGGTGACCGATAATATCGCCCGTTTCGTGATTTTATTTGAAATCTTTAATTGTGTGTTGTCATATTGCAGCACATCGTTAATGCAATTCCAAGACAGTCCGAGAGTTTTCGTGTCGCCCGCCTTGTCAAGATTAATCCATGTTTGATCGTTCGTCAAATCTGACCTTTGACAACGTGGTAATAACGCGGGTTCATTGGTTGCCCATTTTCTGAGTTCAAAACCACCCTTACTCAAAACTTCTATTAATTGTTCGCGAATACTCAGAGCCTCATTAAAATCATTTGTGCCTGTTATTAAATCATCCATAAAGAAATCGTTAAGAATAGCGGATTTCGCCCTTGGAAGTATTTCCGTTTCTTCGTGAGCTAATTGCTGCAACGTGCGAACGGCTAAAAAAGGTGCCGACGCGGTACCATACGTAACGGTATTTAAATAATAACTTTGTAGGGGTTCATTCGGATTGTCCCTCCATACTATTTGTTGAAACGGTCGATCATTTGCATGAACAAAAATTTGGCGATACATTTTATGTATATCAGCTATTAGAACGTATTTATACGTTCGAAATCGAGTAAGCAAGGAAAACAAATCAGATTGAATTTGAGGTCCGACTAATAATGTATCGTTTAAACTGACAGCCGTGGTCGTTTTAGCACTTGCATCGAATACAACTCTTAATTTGGTGGACGTACTGGATGGTTTAATCACCGCATGGTGTGGAAGATAAGCATGTTTTGAGGGAATGTCCGACTCCGGGCATGAATTTAAGGTCATATGACCTAGTGCACGATATTCGTGAATAAATTTAGTGTATTCCGATTTTAAATTCGGTTGGTTTCCCAAGGATTTCTCCAATGTGAAAAAAAGTTTAATCGCGATTTGCTTGGATTCACCCAATACTTCAGCGTTTTCCTTAAACGGTAATTTGACTACAAATCGCCCGGTAGAATCTCGAAAGTAATTATTTGCGAAACTTCGTTCACATGCGGAATGCTCAATGGAATTTACATTGTATTCCGGTATTGTCTCGAGTTGCCAAAAATTTGACAATTGACTGTCTAATGCAGCATGAAAACTTACTGGACGAGGTTGAGGCTGTAAAGCCCGCATTGGCCCCCCGAGTATCCAACCTAATTTGGTTTCTTGCAATACTGGGCCATGGTTTGATAATTTTAATTGACCTGAGCCCAATAAGTCCCAGAATTTTTCTGCGTCGATAAGCAAATCAATAGGCCCAGATATATTGAAAGTTGGATCAGCTAATCTGATAATATTTGGGATTTTGAATAACTGTCTTTCATAATCAATAAGCGGTAAATTCGATGTGATTTTTGGCAAAACAGAGCAATTTAACGCGGTTTCATATTTGCCGCATTTTGACCTTAACTTTACGACAGTGCAATACTGTACGTGGCTGATAGATTGATTTATCCCTGCAATCGGAAACTTGACGGACTCTAATTTAAGCCCGAGTTTCTTACATAGTGCTTCATTAATAAAATTTGGCTGTGACCTTGCATCTAATAAAGCTCTAGCAGTATGGGGCTTATTATTTGCATCGAGCAAATCGATCAACGCGGTTGATAAAAATACATGTGCGCTCTGATTTGCACAGTGGTTACTGCTGGAGGTTGTAGCAATTACTTCCGGTGTCAAAATTGCAGAAATTGATTCGGAACTGAAATTTGGTGAATTGTCAACCTCAGCTTGTTGAAAATGTAATAAAGAATGATGTCTACCGTGACAAACACTGCAACCTTTATTTCGGCAATTAGTACTAGCATGATTATCGCGTAGACAGATTATACATAATTTGTTTTGTTTGGCTGCGTGGTACCGGTTTCTCGGCTCTAACTTCAGAAAAGTTTCACACCCTTGTATGTTATGTGCTTGTTTGCAATATGCACAGCGCACCTTATTTGTAGTTAAATGCGACGCACCTTGAAAATTATTATTTTCCCTAATCTTGGAACTGTTCGCAAATGTTTGTCGTTTGACCGGTTCTTTTTTAAAGCTAAGCGCCTCTAACAGCTGGCATCGTTTTGTCAAAAAAGTCAATAAATCCTCTAACGTCGGAATGTCTTGTGTAACCGAATTTTCCCATTCGCAATTTGACATGAAATCAAGTTTTGATGCCACCAAATATATAATTAGGCTATCCCAATGATGCGTGGGCAAGCTCAAAGATTTTAGGACCTTTAAATGTAACATTACCTTATCTATCAGGTTTCGTAATGACTTGGATAAATCTTTAATTACATTATCTAAATGGAACAATGCATGAATGTTCTTTTTTATAATTAAACGTTTATTCTGATACCTGTTGGTTAGCAACTCAATCGCGATTTGATAATTATCGCGGGTAATTGGAAGAGAACTGACCAACTGAAGCGCCTCTTCCCTTAGACACGATTTTAAATAATGAAACCGTTGCAAATCGTTTATTGTCTCGTTTTTATGTACCAACGTTTCGAAAGATTCGTAAAATGATAACCAGTTTTCACAATTCCCATTAAATTGTGGTAAATTTAGAGCTGGTAGTTTAACTTGCGTCTCAATTGAATTATTTGAAGACGCAGGACGAGGGGTGCCTACCTCTCAAGTGGAGCCATTCAGCTTTCTTAATAATTTATTAATATCCGTCATAAGGGAAAGATATTGATCGAAAAAAATCGAATCTACCTGGTTTGCATCCAATTCTTCAATTTGAAATTGGATGCTATCAAATTCATCATTCAGAGGTTGTACTTGATCTTTAATAGTATTTAACTGATCAACGTCTAACTCGTCACTGATTTTATTTCTAAATTTAGTTAATTTAGATTTTAGCACTGTGCGCTTGCTAAGCAGTGCTTTAATGTCTGACATTTGGAATCAAGCGTAATAACTAAATAAAGTAATTTTACTGACGTTACTCAAAAAGAGCAAACAATTATGAAGAAATTTCTTCAATTAAATTTTCCTCGACGCTAGTAATTAATGAACCAATTCTTCACGTTGAAAGAACGTACACAACATTAAACATGCGACAAAGGGAAATTAAACAAACGGTAGGATTGGAGACCACTCACCCCAAGAAGTTGACTCTTTTTGTAGGTACTGGGGACTCCACTGGCCTCGTAATGATGCTGCAGCTTCCTCCGATGAATGCCACACACGGCAAATGTGGATACAGATTATCCTCTTCAGATGAAGACGTTGAATCCAAGGTGTACTTGGTTCGAAATTCGGTTCGATATGACCAAAATATGTTGCGACCCGAACCTTACGGGCACAACGAAATACCGGCGGAAAATCACGCAAGTCGTCGCGGTCGTGAATGATTGAACACAACGAATATAATTGTAATAACACTTTATTTACAATATATACACCAATGTAACACTAAAAGCGGACTGTATAATTACAAATTTAAACTTGCCGGTACTGATTATAGAGGAGATGTATATCTCTCGGTGTCTTAACTTGACTCTCGTCGTGTCTGTCTCTTCGAGCCCAAGAAAACTCGGACACTCGTTAAACCACCCCTTTAGGAGTAGGGGGAAGGAATGGTCGACCATCGCAAGAGAGAGCTGCATTTCGCCGAAAGCTCTAACAATAAACTAATGACATCCGTTTTAAATTGCAGATGGTATTTACAAATGACATGCAAATCCAAGATTAGGATCTTAAGTATGATAGATTGCTGGACAGCGGGAGATGAGCAAGACTTAAATTAACCTGGCTGCAGCTCCTAATGCCACGAACAATTTCTAGGATTATTCTCAAGTAAATATTAAATATGATGCTTCAACAGTTATATATGAAAAATTTTTGTTTTATCATCCCCTATAACCACTTGAAGAGTCTCGGAATCTTTTCGGAACACATTGTATAACCAAAACCAATGTTCTTTCGATCAATAATTAAATTAAACTTGCTGTATTTTATTAAACTATTTGACTTTGTTTATCCTTCTCTCAGAGATTGCTTCAATATTGCAAGTACCTTGTTTCATTACGTTGGCTTAATAACTGACACAACTATTATTATAAATCAAGTACTTATATTCAAAAGGCAAAATAAAAAAAATAAAAGCAAATGAAATTTTAATAGTACATAGTTGCATATAAATACTTAAAATGTGTATAGAAAATCATTTTTAATTAATACTATTACTTATTATTAAGAGATAGAGTAACAAGGTCCACACATCACCAAGACACACACCTTAACACACAATGGTTGCTACGCAAGCAAAGGAGCGCTCCAACTTTGTACCTCGCAACTCGGGGCAAGTTGAGCACTACACCGCCAGATGCTAACCTACAAAGCACCAGCCTCTACACCGCTAAGGTAACAAGAGGTTAACGATTATACATACATACATACATAAAGGTATTATCGAAGAAAACCATATGCTTAATAATAAATAACGATTGTATTTAATAGATTAAGTATATGTATGTACTCAGCCAAATGATAATTGAAAGGTATAAAAACTCGTATTGTAGTTAAAGCTACTTAGTAACAGGACGAATTGGAAATACCATGCGGTTTTGTAATATTAAAATCACGATTATTTTATACAGAATGTGAGAATTTTTAAATAGCCGTTTCGAATTTTTAGTAAGTATACATTCCGATTATTTACGTTCAGGGTGCAAAGATTTAAATCAACTTGATTTAAATCAAGATTTAAATCGTGATTTAAATCATCCGATTTTTTATTTTAATCATGTGATTTAAATCACAAATTTCAGCTTGTTTAAATATTTTTATTAATGAAAAATAACTAGTTATTAATAACAAGGGACTACATAATACAAAACGTATTCATTAAATACGATGTTACACTCACTGTTGTAATATTTAAATAAGAATACCAATTGACCCGCCTTCTCTGTTCCACTATGTTACAATTTTCTTGATGTTTTTTTAAACGAGCTACTAGCCCTTGTAATTCAAGTTTACACACTTTGCAAATTGCCCTGCATCCTGTTTTTCTCAGGACATTTTTCTTGGGAAGTACCGCCAAATTTCGTCGCCTTTTCGCCCCGACATTTCAATCTGCAGTAGTTTACTTTACACATTGAACCATTCCATAAAACTGAGCAGATGAAAATAGAAAATCTTGAATGCCACCGTAGACGAGTCATCGTCATCGGCGCCTATTATTTTGACGAGAACTGCACATTATTGCATACATAATACACGGCAGGGATATTGATTATGGTTGGTAGTAAAATCCATACCTTTGTTATCTTTATTATTTTACTGATAAAAATGGCCAGTACAAGATTTAAAATTTAACATATATATGCCTACATTGCCTACTGTACAAGCATCTGGCAATTAAGAAGTGTTACATTTAAACACAACAAAAACAAAGAGTGTATCTTTATTATAGCGTTAATTAATGCAGATTTTTAAATCAGCGAAAACCTGATTTAAATTTTAAAAATTCCGATTTAAATGGAAAAATCTATGTTTTTAATTGTTTTTATTTGTTTCGTAATTTTTTACACCCTCTTTACGTTATTCGATAAGCGCAGACATTAACACAATTAAAAATTATAAATTATTAAGCATTAAGTAATGATTTTGTTCTCTGAATTTTTTGGCAGTGGTCTATTATGATATGTTTTATCGCACTTTTTCCACTGTCTAGGGTGTATATCACACAACGTTTCGGGAGTTTTTGATCTACTCCCGTCTTCAGGTGTTCCTGGTTAGTCCTGAGAAGGACTGATATTGTACGTTTTTCTACGTAAACTAGTGCCTCCCCCGGGGTTTGAATCCGGGACCGCTGATCGCTGTGATTACTAGTCTGCCACTCTTACCACTAGGCCACCAGCGCGGTTATATATTTTAGTTGTAAATTTATATATATCTTACCGCTGTATGCGCAGTAGACTATTTTTGTAGAAAAACTTCATAAATTAACATCTTGAACAACTTCACCAGGTGGACCAACAAGTGGTAACATCACCAACCGTGTGAACTTGCAGGTAGCTTTGTACTCAGTTGAATTTATAAATGAGATGAAAACGTATGACAGCAACGAAGAACGTCCAAAAAGATGGATACAGTTGATAATGGTTGATAAATCAAGCAGAATAAATCCAACTGATAAAGCAATCCGATTAAGCCAAACTATAAAACTGTAAAAAAATACTTATTAAGTACTTTAACGCTATTCCATAAAATTAATTTACCCCGTAGTAATTATTAGGGCTCATAAGCGTGATTGTAAACATTTAAATATACACTTAGGATGTAACGATGTATCTCAAGACAGTAAAACCGAAACGCATTGTAACTAATTAGTACACCAAGTAAAAAAGGCAAAGTACATCAAGCAAATTTGCGTAAAAAATTGTCTATACAGTCTCTGTTTACAAATGTTTATCAATAACTACCTATATTTTATTTTTCTACCAACAAGTCTCTAAGAAAACAACTTCAAAATTCCTTAACAATTGTGAATGTTAACAAAATAGCTTTAGCTATTCACTTGTTAGTCTTGTCATATAGAAAGGTTATGCTTACTTGTTATACAAAAAGGTTGCCTAACGAAAAGGCGTAAAAACTTTCATAAATTACATTTATGGCGTTACAACTTTATTCGGTAGGTAGGTGTTTATTTAAAAAAAGTGCTTACGTTAAAATTGCACGATTAAACCAGTTCAATGAACAGCCATACGGAACGACGTAGAGCAACAAACTGCAGACGTTGTTAATTTAGCATGTTCTGAAGAAATCAAACACAAAAATTGTGTGGCCAAAACCTTAAGGATACGAGAAAAAATGGCCAAAAATTTAATTTTTACATTCTTCGATATAGGGCCGGTTGCACAAAGCAATGTTAAGTCTGGTGTTAGCTAACGTCGCGTCAAAGTGAACAAAATCGCATAAAATTTTGTTTACTAATGTATTAGTTACCATAAGCATTTGAGATTTGATTCGTTTTTGTTCACTTTGACGCGATGTTAGCTAACACCAAACTTAACATTGCTTTCTGCAACCGGCCCATAGTGTTACCGTTAGGGAGACTGTAAAACAAGTAAGGAAAGGCAACCGGTCTCTCAGCCTGAGCTGGTCGTGGGTAAATCAAAAGACTCAAAAGCTGCAGCTGTAAAATAAAAATATGGGCGCCAAGTAGCAAGTAACCCAGCACTTTGCTAATCATAAGGTACACTACAGAAGACGCTACTAACCAAACCTGAAAATAAAAGGTAACGGCAGATGCACAAATCAGATATGCAGGCAAAGATGTCAAGGCAGTATAATTGCAGCAAACAAAAATACAAACACAATTAAAGTGCACACAAAGATATCACACGGCAAATCAAATCAGCATATCACAAATTTATATCACAGTAATAAAGCGTCTTAATAAATCTCACCAAAATAACCGTACATAATTTACATAATAATTAAGGCGTATACGAAATATTAACGTAGCTCAAATAAATAGATTAAAATATATTAATATGCATAATCGAAGCACAGAATAACACCAAATGGCTAAATGCACATTTATTACAGCTTAAACTTAGAATTACTAGGTGAATTCGACCAATTACCCAATATGCAACAGCAGTCTTAGAGCTTATCAAAAATAGTAATACCGCTCTTACGGAACCAGATCTTGCTTCTTCCGAAAGAGCTTTGTAAACCGATATGTGACTAAGGTAAGTTTCAAATCTTTGTCAAGATGTCGCAAGCTAATATTACACGAGATTACTTGCAAAAGCAGGCCTATCTTGAGGTTGGAGTCAACCTAAAGCTATGTCACAAGCTTGACGTAAAGACCGAGAATGAATTAAATTCGTCATGCAAATGCCTTTCGCTAATACAAACACTTGGACGGAGCGTGAGGCACAACCATCCTAATAACTTTTAACCTAAAATAGTGAGAATGAACTACCGCAACAAAATCATTAGAAACAAATACTTGAACTGCCTCAAAAGGTGAGTAATGCGGTTAAAATACAGACTACAGGCATTCAATCATTTGCCGGATACGAAGTAGCACAGTCATAAAAACATATTAAAACATCTCAAATTTCAAGTGGCCCAAATCATAATGAATAATAAATAATAACCGGCCTTGCGATAGTCCTCCAGGCTGCAGCGAGCACAGACGGAGGGTCAGATAACCAGCGGTGCGGTCGGATTCGCCCAAGGTTTGTGCAGAGCTAACCACCTGCAGTAAACGTGTCGATGCAAGAGGTTACGCAGGAACTTCTACCTTCGCTCTGGGTTGTAGGCATGGCGCTTCTACATGTTCGCAAAGCTCAAGGCGGCAGCTGGAACCAACTTCGCCCGATGATCAAGGGTCTCAAGAGGGCCACGAAAAAGCGGACGCCGCCAAAAGCAAGGACCACAAAAATCGACGCCGCAAAAATGGACACCGCAAAAATGGAGCTAAAAGAGTATCATACCATAGAATCTAAATAAACATCATTAAGGAAACATACCTTTATGTGTTCTAGGCTCCACTTCGGCAAAAGGAAACATGTGCTCGCCCAGATGAAATCCAAACTAAGTTTGAGGCTTAGGAAATCGCAAAATAACCTTCCCGGGGACTGCATCGCTAAAATCAGAAGGCTCAAAATACAACATAAAAGATTTCACAGGCCAGATGCCTGTGAAATAATCCCATTATGGTACGTTTCAAAACGGCAACTATTCTGCAGCAACACAATATGGCGAATGACCAAAAATGCTGATGGAGGGAGCCTTAAATATGCAACCAGACTAACACCGATGCAACAAGAGAGGCCTAGTTTAATTGAAATTAATTAAGAATATAAATTCCTGGAAATCCGAAGCTTGTAGTAGCGGGTAATATTTAGATTTATCGAAAATAGGGCAGTTAAATATGTAATATTTTTAAATTACTTTTAGCCCGTAACAATAGACTGGAATTGCGGAACGAGGCGTATAAGATAATTAAAATTTTGTTGATGATCGTGGCACTCCCTATAAGACGACGCTCGGTTCGGTCGCCGCTGCTATCCCATAAGAGCTATTAAAGATCATGAAAACACCACTAGTGACCAAGCGATAATTAATATCATCTCAAAAATAACTACCCCGTGAGAACTGTTATTCCAAATATTAATAGCGTCCTATTTTTATAAGCAAATTTCAAACTCGACTTGAAACTTGAACACGCTGTATGTGGGAAACTACGTATCAAAAACCAAAAACCCTACAAGGGTTTACGACTCCTTTCTATATTACAATTTATTTCCAAAAGCCAATATTTATTAAACTGCTTACAATAGTTAATTGAATACCCAAGCATTGAAGTTTTTTATCGCGTATCTTATGTTAAACATATAAATATATAATTTATAAATAAACCACATGAGAGATAAAATGGTACTCGAAATTATTTTTTTAACCAACTCTTGCAGGTTATGTGAACGTTTTCTGTCACCCATCTGTCATCCCGCCAACTGCAAAAATTAGTAAAATAGTGGATTACTTTACTGTCGAGATCTTATATTTTAAATTCCTCACTGCCAACAATTACTTCGACACGAAGTGTACGAAGTATTGAAATTCCCTCATATCGAAAACCAGTCTGATCAAATATCTCTAAAATTCGAGCCAACCGGCTAATGAACCCACTATATCAAATCTCCGTCTTGGCGGTGCGACTCTTTTTGTGAAGATCCCAGCCCACTAGATCAATCCCCCCCCGTATTGGGGGGTGCCTAAACGTGCTGTGCGGGGGATGTATGTTCGTATGTGTACACGATTCCGGTCGCCAGAAACATTCCTGAAGTCTTGGATCGTTTTCATACGATAGGTCCTCCGAAAATGAAGGCAACATCAACTTTTGAGCTATGGTCGTCGGCAAAAAGAAATTTTTTTTGTTTTTTTTTGGTTTTTTTGATAAATAACTGGTTCTAGCATTTCATTGTATTAGCGAAACGGAGTGATGCTGAGTATCGAAGTATTCTTGGAAAGCAGGGAAGGGCGCTTTTCTTGGGTGGGGGGTACGGTATATTTGTTAGTTAACTTTCATGTTGTTTAATTAAAACACTTATTTTTGTTATGTTTTAAACGAACAGTCCTTATAAAGAAATAACAGTTGCAGCGTATCTTATGTAAAGTAGAGTTTACACAGTTTTTTGTTGTGATGGCGGCAGTTATATAGTTTACGCTATAATTTGTCCATACATCCAACATCCAACAACTTATGTACACCTAACCTAATTTAACTGACTTATAAAGTATGGTTCTCAATCTCAAGTGCCATGAAATTAAGAAAGCAAAGAACAAGAACATCCCAAGCAGTCAGACGAAAAATCCTAAGAACAAAATTACAATCTACCAGAAGGAAAAGAAAGAAGTGCACCACACCCCGAGAGAATTCCTATCCAACTAGCCATTATTACACAATGTTTGTGTTTAAATTCGGTACGGCTCATTACACAGCCTTATTCTTTTTCACGTTTGTACAATTTTTTAAATATAAGAAAATATAAGCTTTTCAGTAATTGTAATAGCACGTGCCCGCCACCACTACGCTTTTATTACTTAATTTTACCCTTTCTTATTGCCAGCTAGCTCAATAGCTTTATTTACCTCAGTCGGGGTTAAAAAAGTCCATGTTGATATGAAAGTAGCACCTGCCCTGAACTCGCGCTCAGCTAAAAGTGTAAGCTTCAAAGATCTACTCAAATAACACCCAATTTATTACACTTAATCACAAAAGAGGCAATTCTTGCACATAAGGTTCTACCAAAATACTCTATCTCATTAGGGTTTCATAATAAAGCATTGTTTATAAAATTATGATATTAAAAATATAAATCTCCAGGTATGTGGAATGATTTTCTCTTTCCACTGATACCATTGCAATTGTCATGTGGCTAAATGAGAAGCATCAATAACCCAAATATATCATGAACTATACATGTTAGAGTAAAATCATACCCAATACGAAAATGCAAATCACAGCGGGGACTCAACTGTTTTGTTAAAATCTCGCAACGATATTATGTTCCATTTGAAACTAAAAACGCTAAACATGCCAGTCATTGGTTTAAATTCAATAGTGGCTTATAATTAACAAAAGTAGAGGCTAGATGACTAAACAATGTCTATATCTGTCACATTTGCAAGTAAAGATCAAAGTGCGTATAAATACAGTACAAAGATGACTTTTTTTTCGATAGAACTAGCACATCATCTTGAGACGCGTTTGATTACTTCTCCCTCCCGATAAAAACATTATCTAGAGATTAGCACTGTGTACCTAAAGCAACAGATATGCGCCAGTAGTAGCAGCAGCATTACGTGGGAATCTTTAATTATAGTTAAGCAAACATGTCTTTTTCAATATTACTACTTTTGACGACGGCGGGTGCTCTCGCTTTCGTTGCGTTTAAGATTCATTCGCTAATTCAACCGCCCCCGCTCCCAAAATTGGACGAGAACGCATATTGGGGCCCCGGAAAACCACCAGCCCAACAGGACACTTCAATAAAACCGTTTAAGATCAAAGTTGAGGACGAGGTAAGTGTAGTTTCCTAACCATTTTTAATAATTGAGGAATATATAGATGCCATACTACAAAAAATTTTAAAGGTTGTTGCATGTTGATAAAAATATTCAAGTCATTGCTCTTTAGTTTTATTCTTTTATTTACAAAAGTAAAGTTCGGGCGAGTCATTCCACACGTAGTAATATGGCCTCATCTAATGAATATTACAGAAATAAACTGTTTCAAGGCAGCATTCGCTTTAAACTACTTGCATTTAATTGGCTTGTAATTAATTGCACAGCAAAATAAGCAAATTTTATTTTAAGTAAATAGTAATTTATTATACAAGAGGATAAAGTTAAATTTTATTCACGAGTGAATCGTTTAACGTCGAAACGAAGTCGAGACGTTAATAATTCAAGAGTGGATAGAAATAACTTTATCGTAGTATATAATACAATATTTTTTTCTATAGCAAGAACTTTGGCAATTTCAAAAGAAAATAAGAAGAGTCAATCACATTTCAAAATGTCAGTAGCTAGATTGGGTTGCTACGATAATACGAAGCTGTCATATTTAATTTAAACAAAAGTTAGAAAATTAAATTACTTTTATTTGAAATCGGCAGTGAAGTACGCCGAAATCGTCATTAAAATACGAGAAATTGACAGTGAAGTAATCCATTGTTTTACGATTTTTTTGTAGGTGGCGAGGCGACAGATAAACGTCAATCGACCGAACATAACCTACAAAAGTTGGTTAAAATGTTGTAATTTCACGATTTCTCGATTTCAAATAAAACATAGTGTACACCTCGGCACTGAAGTTCCTTTTTATCCCTCATGTGGTTTATTTGCCTTGGCCCTACGGGCCTCGGCAACTAAATCCACATTCGTGATAAAAAGTTAAACTTCAGTGCCTTGGTATACAAACTACTATTTTCGTACACTAGCATTGAAAGAGCTACTTTGCCGTACAATTTATTAATCAGAAAGTTGCACTTTCCGGTATTCGTACGGCAAAGTAGTATTTTGCGGTATTCGTAGGGCAAAGTGCCGTACGTTTCCTTAGTTACAACACATATAAAACGTTACGTACATAATAATATTACTCTACTTATTTGCTATATACGAGGATAAATTTAGAATTCCGTTTTGTATGCTAGTGTACGAAAAAATATTGTACGAAACTCGTATGAAAGTGGCTTTTCCATACTCGTCTCGAAATTCCGGACTCGGCCTAACGGCCTCTTCCGGAAACATCTCACTCGTACTGAAAAGCTCCACTTTCTATATTTGTTACGTAAATTACTATTCCCGCTGCTGATCATGTAATTTAGTGATATAGCCTTAGTAACAAAACGTGTAAGTCGGTGATTATATTTGTTTGCTGCTTTTTTCTTGACAACGGAACTTAATATTATTATTAAGTTCCTAGGATAATAAAATTAGCAAAGCAAGATGCAGATATAGACGTTTTGTTTATAAATTGCAAGTGTTTATGTGACATGTGACACTCACAGGTAACACGACTCACAAAAACTAATCCTGGTGACAAGTGACAAACCAAACGATTTTTTCAAAAATCTAGGAAAATTTCGATAAGCAGCGGAAAAAATATAATAAGATAACTCGGAATGTATCGCCTATTAACATTTTCGGCAGGCAACAAGCCCCGACTTCGTCTTGGCTTGTACTTGCCTACCTCAAATGTTAATAGGGCCTTACATTCCTTGTTACTTAAATTTATCTATCCGTGATGTTAAAGTGCTACATTATCTACCCCTGCTGTTAAAGTAAAACTTGACCTTTTGTTTTGAGTTGATAAAAGCACACTTTAACATGTGCTATAGAAAAAAAAACAATATATTTCCATAATAAGTACAGATGCAGAGTAAATTATTAAGTTCTCAGCAGGTATTTTATTTTTCTTGCTTGGTGCAAATAAGAGATTATTAATACATAGTACACTATGTGCACTTTGTACTTAACCGTCTCAATTATAAACTCAACATACGAATTAATCACTAAACACAGTTGTTATAGATCGTTAAATTTAGTTCAATACACGTGAATACAGTACTCACTTGCTATAAATATCATCGTCTTGCCTTAATATTTCATATCATAAGTTAGTGCTGCTGAGAAATGTAATTTTACAGAAGATATACACAGTGGAAATAATATGTTGAACATTTAATTCAAAACACGGAAAAATTATTTCGAAATTTATTAATAATTGCCAGTATCTATTAATATTTTTCTATTAGTATTCATTGAGCAATGCATACTTTAGTAAGAAAGAAATCTGCTAAATTTATATAACGTTGATTGTTTAAATAACCTGAATCCAATGATAGCTTAGACGAACTAAAAGGCTAGAGAAAGAGAGCGAGAGAGAGAGAGAGAGAGAGAAAGAGAGAAAGAGAGAGAGAGAGTAAAGAGAGGGAATGAGCGAAGGGAGGGAGAGCGTGAGGAGCGGGGGAGAGAGAGGAGAGCGAAAAATATAGATAAGTAGATAAGCGTTAAAGTAGTTCGTGCTGCACCTAGGTGTAATTAGTAACTATACGAAATTTACTCACGTTCACCATTTTTGTAAATTTACAATTTTGGCTCCAATCTCGCCGTCACTCCCAACCAACCCAAACTTACATGAAAGTTCTCGTAAAGACATAAATTCTGGGAAGACATCAACCGCTTTGACATTGAAGAAAAGTTGAAAAATTAAGAAAGTCGAGTATGTCACGCTGAATGTATGTAAACTCGAGAACGAAATAACCAGAATGATTTCTTCCACAGTTTATGTGGAATATTAATGCAAAGAACTGCGAAAGTTTAAGGTTAGATCTTTAGGTTCTCTCTGTACCATGGTAAATAATAAATTCAGCCCGGTAAAATCGAAATTGAGGTTAGTTGGACATAAGTAGTAGTATTACTAGTAGTAGATTAACAGGCCGGCCTAAATGTATTGTCCGTCATTGTATGTGTTTGTTGATGTTTATTCAGGCCCAATAAAGGATATTAAGTTGTCGTGCTTAAAGTTACGAGTTTGAATCTCGGTCCCGGTAAGGTTCCTTTTAAAGTTATCGAGAATCTGTAGATCGGAAATGCAACATTATCGGCATACTCTGCGCCATCCAAGCTCTCATCAAACTATTTGTAAATAGCCGACTCGATTTTAAACCAATTTCCTCCGTAATAGTCGGTTGCACGAGCAGAAAATAGTGCAGGTTAAGGATTACTGCATTACTGAGTATCCACTGCACGAATCCTCTGGTTCTGGTTCTGGAGCTCTGGAGGGCTTCTTCTGGCAGAGCCTTCGACTCAAACTGTCTCGAACTGGCGAAGGCTTGCTTCTTAGGGAAAGTTAAGCTCGAGATGGCCCGCTACGCTAAAGGAAGCGGGGCTTCAAGTACACACCCCAGGCTTCGGACTGCTTCGCCGGAGAAAGCTGGACTTAAGAATGACTTGGACGGGTCAGGAATTCTCCTTCTATACCCGTTGGAGGCACCTTTCACTTGAATCTCCTCCTGGGAAAACAAAAGTGGGGCGAACAGTGGGAGAGGGTGTGTCTGCGCTGTGGGTGCTGGGTACACAAAATCGCTCTTCGCCAATAAATCAAACAGCTGAAGAACAAAAGTCTCTTGTAGCGAAGATATTTATTTTTAAATTTAATTTATACCGGCGCAAACGTCATAACTCAGTGTGTTTCAATTTAAATATTTATCTACTTGTGTAGTACTTTTTGAATATTGGTATACTTCAAACGTCCTGTATCTTTATAACGAGAGACCCAAGACCGTATATCTAGTATATAAACTGTTTTGTTTATTTTAAACATCTAAGTAAAGTAAAATTCTTGGAGCTGCTTCATTTAGAAGATTAGCGATTAGCATCACGCTTTCGAGGACTGATTTACTTTCCTACTACTAAAGCTGTGGTTTCAGTACCCAACTGTTAGAGCGGCTAGGTGGTCCGCCCGTCAGTTTAAAAAAAGTTTTTACACACGGCGGCGGCGGTGGCATAAAATCATGTATGAAATGCAAGTGCAACCAAGTAGGTTGAGTACAAGGTTATGTTGAAAAATAAACGTCAAACGCAGTGGCGGCTGCTTCTTGAAATATATTTTATCATCTATACTGCCATTATAGTATAACAAGTAATAACAAGGTTTAAGTAATGAGATCCGGAGATCGCTTTTCGATATCGCTTAAAACTTCTAAAACAATATCCAAGAAGTATGCAACATAAAACATGAATTATGTGTCAACATACTTGCTCATATCATAATGCATCAAGCAACTGGCAGTTGATCAGGGAATTACGGGCGAAAACACTGTCGCGCAGAATTGGGATAAAGCAGCTTCAATGTGATGCGACGGCTAACGATCTTGCAGCCGAAACCACCATAAATCCGCGGGCTTATCGCCGTGTTTGAACATAATATCGGTGCGATTAAAAAATCAGGATATCCCCTACCATTAATTAGTTGCGTGTTTATTTATCTCAGTTGATTTCTGTTTTTTCATGCAGTTTTATACAAAAATTGCGGCGAATAGCATAACTAAGTATTTTCAACATTAATTTTAAAGTCTTGCCGTTAGCAGAAAAAGTTAAAATCAAAAACCTGAACGACCTACACCGGTATTAAATTTCAATCTGCAAAATACAGTTGGAACTAGCAATTTTGCAAGAAATTTCTTTGTGGACATTTACAAGAAAAACAAATGTATTTGTGGATGTGATGCATTACATTTTCCATTTTTTTCATTATTAAATAAATTATTATCATAGTCCTTTTTTTAAGATTTTGTGTTGTGTTTGAATACTTTTTGTTCTGTGCATTTTTACCTTTCCTTTTGAACTATTAAAATTAAGGTTACTGCTATATTTGAATTAAACTGAAAGACGGAATGTAGGTGAACCATTAGTTATTATTTTTTGCTTAGTTATTGTTAAAAATTCAGACCTCCCAAATACAATTATCACAAGCCGCCACTGGTTAAACCAGTAAAACTTAAACTGTAATTATTTCCAATAAAATGGCATCTCGCCGCATAGTACGCATTTGAGTGTAAATATCTTAATTTAGGTAAATACTTTATAATTATTTAGAAAATGCATCCCATCTCAATCTGATTTTTCTGTTAGTTTTACGAGTTGATTATACACTCCTAAATTTATTAGGTGCACGACGCAAACGTATTCTGTCACTATTTATACTTCATTCGATTCAAGACGGAGCAAAATCTGCAACCCAAGTTACAACTATAAGCAGTAAGTTGATTACTAATATGATTTTATTAAAATTTACAGCTTTGCTGTTGTCTTTATGAGTGTCAAAATCAATATGTAGTGTTTTTAATATTAATTTATGTTTAAGGAAGGAAGCCATTTGCAACATTTTTTAGTGGTTACATTTATTCTCAGATTACATTCAGCAGATTTAATTTAGATAGACATTACACAATTTTCCAATTTCAAGCTTTGCAAATTTAACAAAAACTATAACCTCTATATAGTCTATATTATACTACGTACATCCCATAATCTACATATTAATAAAATCAAATTAGTAATCAACTGACTGCTGATATGTGTCACTTGGGTTGCAGATTTTGCTCTATCTTGAATGTGGATGAACTATAGGTATGTTCTAATTCTATTGTAAAGTGTTTTGATGGATATTTTTAATGAATATTGTATATCTTGAGTCAACCCTGTAACGGTACGTTTGTTACTTGTTAGCCCATCTGTCATGTCGTACGCCTTAATATTGATAAAAAAAATTTGCCCTGTTTGTTTACCTCAGTATACATAAAATTCGTAAATACCCAATTGTGGTTATCAACGATCACAATTTGCTAACAAATAAGAAGCTGTCATACACCTATAGTATTCTCGGGCTTCAAACAACATACACGAGAAAAACCAATTTGATCACACAAACATGCTGATCTTTAAAACAAACATATAAAATCATAAAAACAAAATAAAATAGTATTAAATCTTAAAATGTGTTAAATATGAATAGATACTTTACGTGCAATAGCTCGAGGTTACGCATTTACATTTACACAATGCCACGATAATTAAATCGGCACAATGTGGTCTTGCCGTCTTCATGAGGATTTGATTGTTACTTAGAAAAAAAAATACCCGTTTCTAAAGATAAGCCATGGCTTATTTTAAAATGCAATATAGAAACGTTTCTGAGTAGATAGAAAAATAATATATTGTACGAAAGAAGGAATTCTGTTGATCAATGGTATAAAAACTTCAGTTTGCAACAAGTATGTTACGTTCCCTGTTGTTATTTGTGATGCTTATTTTTCAATAAAATTACGGTTTATGTATTTCTTTTTAAAATAAACGCATTTACACATTCTGTAGACTGGACGTATCTTTAGAAACCAATAGGTAACAACTAAAATATCGTGGAAATGATAAGACCAAATTGCGCATTAAAATATTATATGTATATACGAAAAATAGAATACGTAGATATTCATGCAATATTATACTGGTATTACAAACGTAAACTGAATCATATGACAGCGCTTAAAGCACCACAAAATACGAAAGAACAAACAATGACGTATAATTAAGTCAATAATTGCTTGATCGAACGCCTCTAGTATGCACGCCACTGGACAAAACTCACAGCTCGGTGAATCAATGTAAAAACAAATACAAAAAGTCAAGAAGTTGATCTCAAAGGAATCTAAAGAAGGGTGTGATTTCTTTCAAGTAGCAAACCTGAGTTACAGCTATTTGGTGGTTTGGAGACAAATAGATTCAAGAAAAGAGAAGTAAAGCCTCTCTTTTCACAGCGCATTTTTAAAATCGCCCTAACAACAGAGTGCGGCGTCAAGCTTCCGAGTTTAGATTAATTTTAATAAGCCGCCGGTGAAATAAAGAAACTAAAACAAGGCTAATTGTATATGCAACATCGACCAATGATACTCCGACGACCCGGGGTTCTAGGTTTGGACCTCCCCTATTTTTTTACATCTGCTTGCCTTCAAGGGTACCACACAAGTGAGTCTCTCCTCTCCAAATTTGTCTAACCACCTTCCCTACGTTTATTCGTGCTCTGCACATAGCCATCTCTTTTTACCCTCACAATACTTCGTCGCTTTCATCGCATAGAAAACCCGTCTAGACGTGCACCTGGCATTTTAAGCCCGAACCACATGTGTTTCCCAGAATTTTAACCGACCAGTCTCAAAGCGTAATCTGAAACCACAAAGTTCGGCAAGCTTCTAGATTGAAATCTTTAAATTTGTCAGAAATCAATACGGCCTAAAACCGTAAGAGATACTGTAACAAACTCTAGAGATGTGTTTTCCATGCCGAATTTTTCAACGTTTTCTAAATTATCAGTTTGTACTCTTCTGGGGTTTGTTCTAATTGTTTTGCATTGGTTATGTCGTTATAGAAGAGTTGTAGTACCATATACATAAATTATTTTAATGCTGTACCTTTTTGAGATTTGTTGGAGAATGTATATAGCTCCCATATTTGTGGATTTTTTGCTTCTTGTTTATGAGTATTGCTATTCCTCCTATATGATCGCTTTAGTCTGCATTTATTTTACACAGACTGAGTTTAATATTGTACGTTACCGTTTTATATTACTTACTTCTTCTCCTGAACAGTCCTGATATTTTCGTCTTCGCTATTTATATTGTCTGCTGCGTCATAAAGTTGTGTGAATCAGTAACTTAGTTTTCTCAATTTCGCCCCCCCCCCCCCCCCCACAGAATCATTGGGGCTTCTGGTGATTCCTCATCAGTGAAAGATTGAGCTAGTCGCTCTATCCACTTGAAGTAATCTGGTTTTAGGTACTGATATTAATTTGATGGTAATTGGAAATTTAATACCGCGCTTGTTATAGAAGGCAACAGCCAGGATTCGTCCCTCACCATTAAATTCAGTATCCGGAAGTTGCCTTCTTTGCTACTTTTGGTTGATTCCGAGTATTTCATTCCCTCGGTACCAGCTATATTTATCGAAAATTTCCCTATCCCCCACCTGTGGAGGCGCTCGGTTATAAATCTAGCAATCCACCAGAAGCTAAGATTTACAATTATAAAATGATCTAATTAATTTCAACTTGTAATATTATAACAAAGTCCAAGCCATTATTTTCTAGTTTCAGTAAAAACATTTTCTAAATTATCATTTCATTGTTAAGACACGTTGATATTTTATACAATTGTACCTACTTCCTTACTTTTAAATACAAATCTCACATTGTAGCTGGTTTTGAAGAAATAGTACTCCTTCCACTTTTGTTTGGTATACAGCATACATCATATTATTTTTTTTCATCTTTTAGACGAACATATTCGATATTTAGCAAAGTGTAAATCCCGGAACTTTGATATTTAAAATAAAAAAGTAATTGTAGTAAAACGTATAAGGCACAGTTTCATCTAGCTCTTCTCCAATCATAAACAAAGCCAGTCATAAGTGATACAAATATAAAGATATACTTTGATCTTTCAAATAAAAGAGCCAAAAAGTCGACATTTGTCTGTATTTTTATTATTATTTAATAAATACTACGTACATGCATTCAAACTCATCAACTAAGTTTCACAATGGAACAATACTAACCAATTCTGCCTTAATACACAGGTCCTACAAGATCTCAAAAATCGTTTGGAATCATTACGTCCATTCACTCCTCCTCTGGAAGGCATTCAGCAACAATACGGTTTCAACACCAATCTTCTGAAGAAAGTAATTGATTACTGGAAGAACGATTACAAATGGAAGCAAAGGGAGACATTTTTAAACCAATTTCCTCAGTTCACTACCAATGTACAGGGCTTGCAACTGCATTTCATACGTGTGAAACCATCAGTTCCGTCGAACATACGAGTCTTGCCGCTATTGCTTCTACATGGTTGGCCTGGTTCCGTGAGGGAATTCTACAAAATCATTCCGATACTAACTAAACCTCAACAGGGAAGAAACTTCGTATTTGAAGTAATAGCACCGTCTTTGCCAGGTTTTGGATTTTCACAAGCTGCTGCCAAGCCAGGGTTAGGAGATGTCCAAACAGCAGTACTCTTTAAAAATCTGATGAAACGAATAGGATATGACAAGTTTTACGTGCAAGGTGGTGACTGGGGCGCAGTTACTGCAACCCACATGACGACTTTGTTTCCCAATAATATCTTAGGACTCCATGTGAACATGGCTGTAGTGCTTGGAGTCGTTTCGCAGTTGAAACGCTTTTTGGGAAGCATTTACCCACCATTGTTCATCGAAAAGAAGTACGAGCATCAAGTATATCCACTTTCATCTAAGCTGGCCTGGATGATAGAAGAATCTGGTTATTTTCACATTCAAGCTACAAAACCTGATACAGTAGGTAAGTATCGGGGAGAAAAAGAACTGATGTGAACAGTAGAAAATATCTTTCAAATAGCATGAAAACCTTCTTTTCAATTAGTCCAGAATTAGTCATATTTGTGCATCTATAAAACCTACTTTCAGGTGTTGGTGTTGGTCAGACACCAGCTGGACTAGCAGCCTATATTTTGGAAAAATTCTCAACTGCCACTAATCCTTCCTACACTCAGCGTGAAGATGGGGGTTTATTGGAAAAGTTTACTTATGATGAGCTTCTAGACAATATCATGATTTACTGGGTGACAAACTCTTTTACTACTTCTGTACGATACTATGCGGAAAGCTTTAGCAAAGCTCAATTTGCACTTGGCGTAGGCAAGTAAGTACCAATCAAAGTCTGAAATATCTTCCAAGATCTAAATAGTAATTTACGATACAAGTGCGTAAAGCTAGTTTTTTGTCACGAGTAGGGGGATGTTAAAACGCGAGTGAGCAAGCGTTTTAAGCTCCGCGAGTGACTAAAGATGCTTTACGCATATGTATCGTACAATATTTTATTTCATACTATTTATGGTACAAAAAATGGAACATCAAAGTCTTAGTACTTCAAAGTAAAATATTAAAGTTCAAGTACTTTAAAACTTATTTATGGTTCAAAAAATGGAACATTAAAGTCTTAGTACTTCAAAGTAAAATATTAAAGTTCAAGTACTTTAAAACTTATTTATGGTACAAAAAATGGAACACTAAACTCTTCGTACTTTAAAGTAAAATATTAAAGTTCAAGTACTTTAAAATTATACGTCAGTTGTTGACATGAAATTTGAAATTATTTACAACTTTTTATTTAAAATTCATTAAACTTGCAGTATGAAATAAACAGTTGTATTCACCACAAACGAAAAGTGTTTTTAAAGGTTCTCGCAAGTAAATTTCGTCCTCGGCTGACGCCTCGGCCGTAAACAACTTTCTCGTCCTTTAAAATGTCACTTTTCGTTCTAGATATATAAACTACTATTATCTACACGACCTATACGATAGAATCTAGAAAACACGGTAAATATAAAAAAATATATTTAAATGTAAGTTAGGGTTGCCAGCAAACAGTCGTAATTTTGCGTGGTTAAAAATTTTAAAATACGTTGCTACTGGCAACGTGGACTAATGAAACATATGTTATTAAACAGTCGTTTTACAAACTTAAAACTGCCAACTAAAAGTATATTTTGCATACTGTCGTAGATAAAGTTATATTTTCGAAACTAAAATCATTTCTTTACTGTTGTAGAATTCCCATAAGTCCGGAAGTCCCATGTGCCTGTGCAAGGTTTGCTCACGAGATAACCTACTACACTGACTGGATTTTGAGAGATAAATACACGAATTTAGTTCAAACAACTGATTTTGACAGAGGGGGTCACTTCGCTGCATTGGAAGAACCTGAACTATTGGCTGGAGATGTTTTCTCTGCTGTTGCAAAAATGGAGAAATTGAGACATTAATCCATAAAATTAATTTTATAATTGAATTTATACTTGGTCAAGTGTACTAATATACAAGTAGATATGTCTAGAAATAGATTTTCTGTTTTTTTAATGCAAATGTCTAATTGAATGAAGGAATTACTTGAAACTGGATGTATACAGTCTGATGTAACTTGAAAACTTCTCACAACAAGAAATATAGTGCTACTCCAGTTGTATTATTGGTTTGACTCAAAATAAAATAACCAACCAAATGTTTGAATTTATATGCAGTTAATTCATAGTCGTTTTTCATTTTGCCTTGTTGAGGCAATATTTAATTCAAAAATTCTTATACGAGTAGTGACAATATTATCAAGAGCAATATAATACTTAATACGCTTATTATCCATGATTTTTTATGAGTTATAATACCAAACTTTAAAATACAACGAACCGTAGGACAAGTTGTATTTTTGAATTAGGATTATATCGAAATTACAACCATTATAAAATTATGTATAATATATTAGGCGTGCCACGAATTATATTTAAGGAGAGAAGAGCGTAATACTATTTTATTACTTCAGTATCAATGCGTACTTTTGTAGCGAGTCGCTATATTGTTAGTATGATACGTATGATACAAGGTCCTATTGACCAATGTCCTAAATTTAAGAGATGATTATTGCTCAAAATCCAACAAATTATATTCTCTTCAAGATACACGACAATTCGATTTGAATTTTTATTAAATTTAGTTAGTCTTGATGGCAATGTCTTAAGTTTACTAGATCTTCTTACATCTTAAACATATTTTTTCAATTATTTCCTCATTTTACTAGGTTGTTTTTGATACGATCGCAATAGTAGGTAAATTATCGATTACGTAGTCCTAAACCTAAACTTTTGCTTACCAGGTTTATCAATTTGCGATAGGTCAGGGATCTACTAGAAGGAAATACCTTACGTTTTACATGCATAAATTAAAAATGAAATATGATAATCAATGTAACCAGCTAAAAGACCAGTTTATCAAATTATAGAAATTAGATATTTAAATCAGTAAATAGTTTCGTTATTAAATAAAGACTCAAATTAATAATATAGCCATATTTTACACAGTAGTCTGCATGTAAAATTCGAATATAAACAACTCAAAAAAAAACTCTAAATAATAATATTAATAAGCAGCAACTTAGTAATGAAATAATATTGTGTCAAATCAAATTTTCAATGTAAAACCTATAATTAATTTCTTGGTACTCCAATATTTAAGCAACTTAAATATGTTACAATTTATAAAGAGAAACTATTATTTACTTTTTGAAGCTTTCGCGGTTACTCGAGTTATTTTTGCTTAGATCGCGTAGTATTAGTGGATAAGCACCCAGCAATCTCTAGCTGAATGTGCTTTGCGCCTTGTGAATTCGAACAAAAAGCCAAGCGATACTTATGTTCTTTGGTGGCTTGTGTTGTCTTAGTACCTTTTGAACGAGGATACTTAAGCAGATTTGCCCGTGTTGCTGTTTGTGCACCCATATTCACTAACGTTTCGCAAAACCTTGCAGCTTGCATCGTCAAAGTGAAAGTCGTACTAAACACTGAAAGTTAAAAAGGTAAAGTTTCAAGGTAATTTCAATTCCCCCAACTGGGGGCGGGCTGCTATAGCGACATTGCGTCCCTCTTCAATCAAGAACGGAAGTTATAGGATGGGTGAGTGAAAGAAGAGGTGGAGGATGGAAGAAAGGCCAGGAAAGGTGGAGGAATGCTGCCCCAGCATTTACCTCAGAGAAAGTACTCTGTTGACTCTGGAAAACCACCTAAAAACCTGAGTCAGAGCAGATGGTCGCGCGAATCAAGCCCATGACCTCCCGACGTGCTAACCACTGAACAACAGAGCTCGGTGATGAACTGAAGGTCGGTGTGGGGCTATTTATAGTCCTCCGTGCCAGCCGCTTGGAATGTCCTAACGCTGATTGGTCGTTCAAGTACAGCGCAATCCTTGGACGTGGGCGTATGACTAACAGTGGTTGTAATGCTTTAGATTGTGTATCACAGGACTCTACGTTTTACTAAGATTAAAACCATCTTCGCTGTTTATATTATTTGGTTGTTTTTCTATTTCTATGGCTTCAAGTATCACTCGCGAATAGTATTGAGGTATTCTGGCAAGTACTCTAGCGTGCTCAAATTCTAAAGTTCCTATACCCATTTGTAAATGTATGCTCAGCTACGGCTGATTTTGTGATGCGTTTGTGTTTGCAATCGCCTTTTTGTTCTTGAAGTATTGGATCAACGGAACGAGTAGTCTGTCAGAAAAATAACCCCAACCAACAAACTACTGCAACAAGAAAACCTAATATATTCAAATTTTCTACTCCTGGTACTACATACGCCATACGCCCAACGCCCACGGTACTGCAGGACGACCCTTGCCAACTAACGTCACGCAGCCTAATACCTCAAACTTCCCATCAGTTGTTAATCTAATTCAGTCCATCTGGGACCTCCTGGCTACTTTTCACAACGAGATCAAGTCATTCCTATTTTCACTTATTTCTCACTTTTTAATGGCAAATACTCCCAATCTCTTATCTAACACCATCATTGTAAAGTACAATGCTAATGGTTTATCCAACCAAAGATCTTTGATTACGTCGATATTATCACCTAGCAGAAAACGAACAGTTTAAAATACCACAACATTTTGCATATCGTCGAGATCGAGCAACTCACTTAGCTTCTGGAGGGGTCGCAATAATCATAAAACGCTCTATATGCGCTCATCCACTTGAACTGCATACCAAAATCTCGAAGCGGTGGGGATCAATTTACTTTTAAAAAATGAGACCAGCATCAGCATATTTGCAGTTTACAAACAACTGAAAAAGCGACCACCTGAAGCAGATAGTGCAACACTTTTCCAAAGCGATATCCCTACACTAACAATTGGCGACTTTAACTCCAAAACTATCCTCTGGGGCTTCAATAGCCATAATCCAAGCGGAATCAGGCTCCAAATGTTTCTCTCAAACTGTGACGGTAGTAACTTGTTTATTTGCTTATTATTTTCTGGCTTATTTAATTACGACTGTTAATTTTCTAATACGACTTTGCAAACGAGCAGACAGATGCCAGGGTTTAATTTGTTCCCTCAAGTATATAGGTCAAGTAATTACACAAAAATAAAATCGGTTACCTGCGCGTCAAAGAAATATTTCTTGTTAAAAACTATTAATACCAAGTAATATCTAATCGAGTTTTTGTTAACAATTTTCTTTTGAGTATTACCTTACCATTATCGCGTCTGTATGATTAAATGGATAGTAATAGATAACCTAAATATAGTCCCCATACACATTCTCTATGTTTGATCTTGAAAACCCCCACCTGGTATATAACTACTAAATTTCTAAAATAAATGTTATACCCATTTAAAATGCAGGAATTACTTTGATTTTTGAATAGGTATATTGTTTATGAAGTCAAACAAGACAATTATTTAAGTTTTGGTTAAAGAACAAAAATAAGAGTCATACATTTTAATAGCCTCTTGCGCCATCCCGGCATCCCACACATGCATTTACCCTTCTAGACACGCTGAGAATAAGGTCATCAATTGAGTCTTGGGATAATTCATTCCAGGCAACTTGGAGATGATGTAGTAGCTCTGCAACCGTTTCGGGAGTAGACATCTCCCATCCCATCATGTCCCAGTAGAGTGACCACCCCTCAGAATTTCACCCGGCATCTCAGGGTTTCAACACCAGATCTCTTGAATCCGGGTTTTGTTATAATTTCTCCGGGTTACACTAATTTTGCAATAATGTGTAACATTAAATTCACCGTAAGTCGGTTATACGAAGGTTGCTGCAATCATTTCAGGAATGTCGGACTCCTAGTAGTTTTAGTAAGGTGGTTGTATTATTTTCAAAAAATTTGTAATTTTTTAGGGTAGTAGTCGAAGCGATTGAGAAAAAATGGACTTAAGTCGAGAACATTTTCGTGCAATCATTTTTTTATGATTTTCGAAGCAATTTAACTCAACAACAGTGCCCGGAAAGACTTGTTGCAGCTTTTGGTGATGAAACACCGTCCAAAACAACAATTTATCGGTGGTATTAAGAATTTAAATTTGGACGTAGCAGTCTCGGCGATGAGTCTCGTGAAGGTCGGCGACTAACTGCTGTTGTTCCAAAAAACGTCGATGCTGTTCGCAGAATGGTAATGATTGACCGCCGTGTGACATATCGAGAGACTGAGTAGTCCTTTGGCATCGACATAAAACAAATTCATACAATATTGCATGAACACTTGGGTGGGAAACTTGATTCTAGGAGGATCCCTCACAATTTAACTGATGTTAAAAAACAGAACCGCGTAAAATGGTGCAAGGACATGCTCAAAAACTTCAGTGCAAATCTGGTTTATGACATCATCATCTTGTAATATGTGAACGCTACGAACGCCAAGTTACGAATGCTTTATTAACTACAAACCTATTCATACATCGCTATCTCAATACAACTATGTACGATGTGTTGTCTAACCTACCACATCCTTCCCTTTAACTTTTTTTCAGTTGGAAGACAGTAATATAAAGATTACAAATACAAACTTAATACATAATATTGTTTACAGTCACAATAAGAACTTATTACTAGAGATAGTATTAACATTTAAGATTAGTAGTAACCTAATTACAACTCATAATCAGCTAGCTTAATAGGAATTTTCCTATCACGTTGTGGCCTATGCATCTTAATGCTATTGCTACTTTCTCCTTCTGTTTGACAATTTTGTTCCCTAATCTCATCCGACCTATCACAACTGGTTTTAACATCTGTCTGTGTTTCTATATGTAGGTACTTTTTAGGATTTTGTGACTGACAGTGTTTGTAAGTAGCACGTTTGCTGGAGCTTGGTTCAACTTCACAGTCTTTAATCTTTTTTATAAATTTTCTATTACTTACAAGAGTTGAACCACCCTCCAACATAATTTTATACGACCTGATGCCTACCTTTTCACACACTTTTTCTTTTTGCCAGTTCCCCTTTGGTACAGCTTGCACCAAAACAGAACAATTGTCTTGCAACTCAGGTAATTGTGAAACACCTCTCTTGTCAAAATCATGTTTCTGTTTACACTGAGACTTATCAATAAATTTATCAAATGTCTGTTTATTATATGCTTTAGGTTCGAAATGAAAATTTGTTTGAGGAAGTGTGCTTCGTAAATTACGACTCATTAAAACATTGGCAGGAGAATGTTTCCCATCTATAGGTGTATTGCGCAAGTCTAATAATGCTAGATATGGATCTTTTTGATCTATAACGCATTTTTTTAAAATGTTTTTAACAGTTTGAACAGTACGCTCAACCTGGCCGTTTGACTGTGGATATCTGGGTGATGATTTTACATGTTCAAAATCCCATTCTTTAGCAAACTGTTTAAATTCATAACTAGAGAATTCTGGTCCATTGTCTGAGCATACTATTCTCGGTATCCCAAAACGAGCAAATATAGATTTCAGTTTTATTATGATATTATGGCTTAGGTACATCATCACAGGCGATGAAACTTGGATTTACCCATATGAGTCTGAAACTCAGTGTGGGTATTCCAAAGTGAACAAAAACCAACAAAGGCTGTTCAATCTCAAAGTGTTTCGAAACAAACGATTGCCTCATTTTTTGGCTTTACTGGACATGTCTCAACTGTGGCCTTAGAAGATACAGGAACAGTCAATGCTGAGTGGTATACTACCATTTGCTTACCGAAAGTCATAGCTGAAGTGAGAAGAAGTTCCTACACGGCAGCTCAAACAATCGACTTTTGAAGCGTCAAAACATTGAATTAATGTCCCACTGTGTTTGTAGTCCCGATTTATCACAGAATGACTTTTTCCTATTCCCTCTGATGAAAAATAAAATGCGTGGTCAGCAGTTTATGTCACCCCAAGAAGCAGTTGAAGCATATAAATCCCATGTTTTAGCTATACCTCGTTCAGAATGGAAAAAATGTTTTGAGAATTGGTTTGAACGCATGCAAAAATGTATTAATTGTAAACGAGAATATTTTGAAAAGCAATAAACATATTTTGTTGAATTTTTTTGTGTTTTTCTAGTACTTTCCCGAAATTATTGCACCAGCCCTCGTATTAATAAAAATAGAATCACTGCAAATCTCCCGCTTGTATAATCTTCGTATTCTAATAAAAAGTATAATATATCTCTTTCTATTTATCTTAATGGTCTATCTGCGATTTCGCAAGCGGGCAAAAACGAATAGCTACATGTTAGCCTGCAGCAGCCTGTAGTCTTATTAGTCAGTGTAACTATAGTAAAGGGATGGCCGTCTATGTTGATGTTTTATTTTAAGCAGAAAAAATTCTTGTTTAGTACGACGTACAATATAGGCAAGTATTTCAGTTACACCTTGCATTATATTTACTAACCATTAATAGAAATTATGAAAAACATGGTATTTATTTGCTTGCTTTTTGTTTTCTATAAACATTCTGCATTTCTCATTGAAGAAAACCTTTTTTTTCCTATGAAGGATCTCAGGGTGTGTATAAATTGAAAAGTGGTCACCCTACATCCCAGACATGTTCAGTGGGCAACAATCTGGAAATTTAGAGGGCCACGGGAGAAAATTGATGTTTCTAACTCTTATTTGTGGTTTTTAAACCAAAACTAAATCAATTATCTTGTTTGACTTGCTACACAATACATTTAAAAATTAAAGTACTTCCTGCATTTTAAATGGGTGCAACGTTTTTTTCAACTCAGTTTAATAAGTATATTGTTATGATATACAAAAGGTAGTTTTAAAATATGGATGATAGAAATGATAAATTTGGAAGGTTAATTATAATCAAATTCTAAAGGGTTTAATAAAGATTGGGTGTAAAGTTCAATAAAATTAATTAAGACAATGAGTAAGGTAATTTGAGGTATAAATAGCAATTGAGTATTCAAATTTTGATGATTGCAGTTAATTTTAATAAGTTTCAAGCCAAGCTTACTGTAAAAGATGTAGCCCAAATTATTTGGAGCTTAGCACCTTTTATGTGTGTTTTAAAACCAGTTTAGTTTTATTTGGTAGGAGATGGAGTTTATTTGTTGTTAAGAGATAGGGTGAGAAGGCCAGACCATGCCAACTCTTTACAAAAATTTGTAGCCTATATTCGTCCCCATCAATGAATACACATTCGTGGTTAAACGTATATTGAAGTCTTAGTCCTATTACAGCTGTTAAGGACTTTATAAACTTTTGCCGCCTCTCTTGCATTCTGAATTCATACTGTGCGCAGTAGAAGTTCGAGCGGGCATTGCCTCGCCGTTCACTTACGTTCCATCTGTCAACGGGGCAGCATGCGAACCGGTCCGCACGCGAAAGCTAATTCTTTGTAAATGTTCAAACGTTCAATGTGTTGTTTATTGCTAATAAAGTAACATATTTCCGGCTTTCAACGAGTGTATTTATTCAGTGAAACCTACAATTCATACAGTCCACAAATTCCAAGGCGAGCTGGCAATCAGGAATTTTCCAAATAACGGAAAACTGAGAAGGCTCCACAACATGGTCCTACAGAGCCAGGATTAAACCACATTAGGTCATTGCGAGTCCAATCAACAGCGACAGCATTCGACAACATTGGTCATTGACAAGTACAAGCAGTTTCAATCGTGTTAAATTCATTCCTAGCGAGAGGAAGGAAGACAGCATACGGTGCTAGCAACGTGAGAGCGAGATAGCCAAACGCGGCAACAACGTGCAGGTGTGCATGCCAGCAGCCGGCGCGGAAGCCAGACGGTAGTACAAACCACAGCAACGAGAATAACGAGAGAGGCGGCACACACCAATATCAATGTAAGCCTAATTTCCTATTTTTGCAATTCCTATGCATGAATTTGGTTTTCTATCATCTGTGTTTGCATGTGCATAATTTCAGCTGCGTATTATTGCGTAAACAAATGGTTTATGAGTCATATAAACATTTTTAATTGCGTGAAATGCCAAGCTATTACGTTTGTTAGCGATATCCCCTGCATGTTTCATACTGCAGTCGAAGCAGTCACAAGTGAATCATCTCGCGTTGTACCAGGGTCGTTTTCTGCGTCGTTAGCGACAAGTTTCTCGCGTTGTTATCAAGCGCTGTCTGCGTTGTAAACAAAATTCCGTACCAGAGGCGTGCGAAAGGTTTTATCATTAAAGAATATTTCAGATTCTGCAAGTAGTAAGGCTACCACGCGTAGCATCTTGCCTGAAATATCACAGATAGTTGACCCGTTGGGTCCGCGTACCAGAAGCGTACAAAATTCACGCCAGTGGCGTACGAAAAGTTAGTTCGATCCGTTAAATTGTTTTAATCTCAACAATTATGGATCCGCTTGTAAGAGCACGTGGCTCTATCAAGGGCAAGCTTACGCGTTTTGCAAATTACGTGCAATCTTTGCAAATAATTCATGATGAAGATCAATTTTTACCTAGTACTCAAATTATTGAATTGCAAAAAAGATTGGATGCTATAGCCACCGTGTTATCAGAATATTATGAGGTTCATGAACAAATTTTAGACACCAGTAAGGATACAGAATCTGAAATGCAGCAACAAGTCGAATTTGAAAACTCTTATTTTCGTGCAATCTCACAAGCTGAATATTTGATTAATGAATACAACAAGCAATCTGATGTTGCACCAGATCGTTCTGGATCTCCTAACGGTAGCGTAAGATCAACGCATTCAAATTGCAGTTCACATTGCAATAATCGAGCTGTACGCCTTCCTGCCATTTCGATTCCCAAATATTCAGGGAACGTGTCAGAATGGCTAGAATTTCGTGAGATATTTAGTAGCTTAATTCATGAGAATCAAACGCTGACTAATATTCAAAAGCTGCATTACTTAAAGGCTAGTTTACAGGGTGATGCAAGCCAAATTATAAAAAGTTTAGAGTTTACTGCGGGTAATTATACTCTAGCTTGGGAGGCATTGTGCAATCGATACAATGATCCAAAAATTCTGGTTCATAACCACCTCAAGGCTATTTTCGAGCTTGAATCTTGCAGTAAGGAATCTGCAACTAAATTACGTACGATTAGCGATATGTTATTCAAACATTTTGCAGCAATCAAATCATTAGCTACCGAAAGCGAGCTTCTTGATTTTGTTATAATTTATGTAGTTTCTAAAAAACTGGACCCCACTACATTTCGTGAATGGGAGGTCCTTAGAAACCGGTCAAGTTCTGACCTGCCTAATCTTGATGAGTTCAAGGAATTCTTACAAAATACAGCAAATCTTCTAGAAACTCTAGAGGTAAAAGATAGCAAGCTTGTACCCGAAAGGTCTTCCAAGGTACATTCTAAATCATTTGTGTCGGGTACCCCTTCGTGTCCACTTTGTAAAGGATCTCATTCCTTGTACAAATGCGATAAGTTTGTCAAGCTGTCTGTTCTTGACAGAAAGTCAAAGGCAAAAGAGCTCCGCGTATGCTTTCATTGCCTAACTCAGGGTCACCTTGCGAGCCTTTGTAGCTCCAAATATACGTGTAGAAAGTGCAAATCAAGGCACAACACACTTCTTCATGAGGATAAACCTCAAAATGCTTCTTCTAGTCAACCAGGATCTGCGATGTCGGCAGAAACCCCTGTTGAGCTAAATCAATCAATTTCTGCATTCTGTTCGAATGCTTTGCAGGTACTCTTACCTACGGCTACCGCTAAACTCATCGCTGATGATGGTACGCCTCACGTTGTGCGAATCCTGTTGGATTCCGGTTCCCAATCGAACTTTATACGTTCAGATTTGTGTAAAAGGTTGAAGCTTCCAATTCGCGAAGTCAACGTTACTGTTTCTGGCTTAAGTAAAGCCACTTCTCAAATCAAGGCTAGGTGTGATATCAAGCTGCAAGCCCCTCACACTTCATACGGCATTGGCCTATCCTGTCTTGTTCTCGATGAGATTATGGGTGTTACCCCAAGTTTTCGCGTCCAGCGAAACAGCTTCAAGGTTCCTGATAACATCAAGTTATCAGATCTGTCCTACGACCAACCGGGCACCATCGACATTCTGATTGGTTCGCCCATTTTCTGGCAGCTCCTTTGTATTGGACAAATTGGTCTAGGCCCAAATCTTCCCATCCTCCAAAAGACTCGTTTTGGTTGGATTGTTTCTGGCCCTACAGGCCCCCCTTCTGCGTACCCTGTACAGTGCAATCTTAGCACGATCGAGGATGCTTCTGATTCCATTGCTAGGTTTTGGCAACTCGAACATTACCCAGAGGAAAAGGTTCGCACAAATGAAGAGAACGCCTGTGAGGCACATTTCGTGCAAAATACTCAACGAGAAGCGAATGGTCGATTCGTTGTCTCTATCCCTCTCAAGGAACCTGTAGAGGTATTGGGTGATTCATTGCAAATCGCTCAGAAAAGATTCTTATCATTAGAGAAGCGGTTACAAGCGAACCCTGACTTGTCCAATCGCTATTCGAGTTTCATGAATGAATATTCTGAATTAGGTCATATGTCCGTTTCAAACCCTAATTCAAACGAGATATCCTATTATCTACCCCACCACGGAGTCTTAAAAGAGGAAAGCCTGACAACTAAACTCCGAGTTGTATTCAATGGTTCTCAAGCAACCACTTCAGGGCAATCTCTGAACAGTATTCAGATGGTTGGCCCAACCGTGCAACAAGACTTATTTTCCATTCTTGTTCGCTTTCGCAAGCATTTATTCGCTATATCAGCTGATATCGAGAAGATGTATCGCCAGGTTCTGGTAAATCCTAACCATAGGCCCCTTCAGAGAATCTTGTGGCGACCCTCCTCAGCTGAGCCTCTTCGGTCGTACGACCTGAATACGGTTACGTATGGCACCGCTTCAGCATCTTTTCTTGCTATTCGATGCTTAACCCAATTGGGCATCGAATGTGAGGCTTCAAATCCCGAAGTCTCTCGAATCATAAAGGAGGACTTCTACGTCGACGACCTTCTGACAGGTGCCGACACTCCTAAGAAAGCGCGTACTCTCTGCTCAAACTTGGATCAGATTCTTGAGTCAGGCTGCTTCAAACTTAGAAAATGGATTTCTAACTCTCCAGAAGTTCTCGATGGAATACCAGATTCCGATTTGCATCCGGGTGTTCTTGATTTCAGTGCACATGAGCACACAAACACCCTTGGTTTGATTTGGTCCTTTAAAAGCGATCATCTGATGTTCAATATTTCAAATTCTACAAGTAGTAAGGCTACGAAGCGTAGCATCTTGTCTGAAATATCGCAGATATTCGACCCGTTGGGTCTTCTAAGTCCATGCACCATGGGTGCCAAGGTTCTTTTGCAACAGCTTTGGATGGAAAAGCTGGATTGGGATGAGCCCGTTCCTAAAGCCATACAAGAAAAATGGTTAACCTATCGCAGTGAGCTTCTCATGCTCAATGACTTAGCAATTCCTCGTCACGTCCTCTGTCGGAGCGTGGTCGAGATAGAGCTCCATGGTTTCTGCGACGCCTCTAACAATAGTTACGGTGCGTCGATATACCTACGTTCCAAGAATCAGGAAGGGGAAGTACAGGTTCACCTTCTCTGTTCCAAGGCCAAGGTAGCCCCTTTAAAGCCCTTGACAATCCCGAAGCTCGAGCTCTGCGGAGCTGTTCTTCTAAGCAAACTTTCCATGCAAGTCATAAAGGCACTTGATTTGCCCATATCTAGAATCGGTCTGTGGACAGATTCCACAATAGTGCTAGGATGGTTGAAAGCCAGTCCAAATCTTCTTAAGACCTTTGTGTGCAACAGAGTTGCTGATGTTCAGCAACTCACCTCTGATGCCACTTGGCGGCATGTTCCCACAACGTCTAATCCTGCTGATCTTCTCACTAGGAGAATCACCCCTTTAGGTTTGAAAGAATTGAGCCTTTGGTGGCATGGTCCCACCTGGCTAAGCGAAGGTGAGGCCTCTTGGCCTACTTCCAAACATGTTCGTGCTGAGCTTCCAGAATTCAAAAAAGAAGTTCAGAGTCTTCCTGTAACCTCTGTTGAACCATTTCCGTTCAATCAGTATTCAAGCTTTGCTCGCTTACAACGAGTTATAGCTTATTGCTTTCGTTTTTATAACAATGCGCGGACCCCCAAAGCTGATCGTCTTTCTGGGCCCCTTTCTACAGATGAACTGCAAGCAACCATTGTAAGGCTTGCCAGGTTCTCCCAACGCGAGTCATTTCCTGACGAACTTAAACTGTTGTCACAGAGCAAGCCTGTGAAACAATCTTCTGCTTTGATATCCCTGAATCCCTTTCTGGATTCCGAGGGACTGCTAAGAGTTGGTGGTAGGCTCCACAACTCTCAATTACCCTTTGACAAGAAGTTTCCTCTAGTGATTTCTGGCAAACATCCATTCGCCAAACTCCTAGTATCGCATGAGCATCTTCGGCTTCTCCATGCCGGACCTCAAATGCTGTTAGCTAATCTCAGAGAACGATATTGGATCACCTCTGGCAGAAATATCGTCAAGCAAGTGGTTCATCAGTGCTTACGGTGTTTTAAATTCTCTCCTAAGTTAACTGAACCCATAATGGGAGACCTGCCAGCCTCTCGTACTCAATCATCGCCCCCATTTCATACGACTGGTATTGATTATGGTGGACCTTTCATGATAAAGGATCGCAAAGGACGTGGTTCTAAACTAGTAAAGTCCTACCTTTGTCTATTCGTTTGTTTCGTCACAAAGGCAGTGCACCTTGAATTGGTCGCTGATCTTTCTACTGAAACCTTCTTAATGGCTTTTCGCCGGTTTGTGGCTCGACGAGGCAAACCGCTCCATGTCTACTCAGACAACGGTACTAACTTTGTAGGCGCTAATTCCGAGTTAATCGAATTAGGCAATTTTCTCGCGGAACAAAACCCTTCTATTTCCGAATCAGTCGCGAACGACGGAGTAGCTTGGCATTTTATACCCGCGCACAGTCCCCACTTTGGCGGATTGTGGGAGGCCGGAATCAAGTCCTCCAAACATCACATACGTCGTGTTATAGGTAACGCTAGTCTAAATTATGATGAATTTAGCACTTTGTTAGCACAGGTGGAAGCGACCTTAAACTCCCGACCCCTGTCCCCTTTGTCCTCTGATCCAAACGACCTTCAGCCTTTGACTCCTGCTCATTTCCTGATTGGTCGTCCGTTGGTATCACTGCCTGATCCCAACGTAACTGAGATAGTCGAGTCTCGGCTGTCTAAATACCAGAGAATACAACAACTACACCAGAAGGTGTGGAAAAGATGGAGCAAGGAGTACATCTCGGAACTCCAACAGCGCACCAAATGGCGCACGCATCTTTCGGACCTCCAGCCTGGTTCCATGGTCCTCATCAAGGATGACAATCTACCCCCTCTGAAGTGGAGGTTAGGCCGGGTCACCGAGCTGCACCCTGGCCTTGACGGCGTTACGCGTGTGGCGTCAGTGAACACTGTGTCAGGGATCGTGAAGCGATCCTTCGCCAAATTGTGCCCGCTACCTAGTGTTGTGAACTAGTGCGTTAGCGTTCAGCGCAGTTTTCGTAAAGCCTTTTGGCTCCCCATTGTTCGGGTTTTCTTGTACTAGATTAAGATCCATGTACTATTATGCTTTGTATATATGTGTGTTCATGTTACATGTTTTACTCTAGCTTTTACATGTCAACTCTGTACTGTTTTATTTGAAAGGTTACCCTTTCCAAGGCGGGCGGTATGTTAAGGACTTTATAAACTTTTGCCGCCTCTCTTGCATTCTGAATTCATACTGTGCGCAGTAGACTGTCAAGCGGGCTTTGCCTCGCCGTTCACCGCACTTACGTTCCATCTGTCAACGTGGCAGCATGCGAACCGGTCTGCACTCCGAAAGCTAATTCTTTTGTAAATGTTCAAATCTTTGTGTTCAATGTGTTGTTTATTGCTAATAAAGTAACATATTTCCGGCTTTCAACGTGTGTATAACTCAGTGAAACCTACAATTCATACAGTCCATTAAATTCCAAGGCGAGCTGGCAATCAGGAATTTTCCAAATAACGGAAAACTGAGAAGGCTCCACAACACCTCTCACAATTCA
>CALNHX010005092.1:55812-114192 GCA_940337035.1 Agriotes lineatus
CAATCAACTAGGTTTATTCCAGTAATCTCACACAGGATTTTTTGCGGGTGAACGACGATTTTCATAATAATTTTGGAATCTTAAATCTGCATGGAGCAAAATTCCAGGAATCATCAGGCACATCACCCAGAAACAATCAGACCAAAAATCAGAGGCATAAAATGGCCGGCGGAAATCGTACTCACAATCTATTTTGAAAATTTATTAGAATCCCTTAAAACTCAAGGATTTTCAAAATATCCCAAAAATAAAAAAATTAGTATGCAACCAAATACACGCTTGGCAACTGCAGGTTACCTAAAACATTTTCTGAACTCGTACCTATCTAATTGTATTGAACCGAAAAATTATACGGAACAAGCTATATTCGTTATATTGTTTATAGTCTTTCCTCTCTGTTCTATACTTTTGTTTTCTTTCATTTCTTAGCATTTGACAATATAAAACTGATCAACTTGCAGGAAAATCCAAAATTATCATAATTAATTAAGTTAAACAGAATAATTGGCAGGAAATGGTACCATATCGAAATAAAGAAGAATATACATTTACACCACATAAACACTCATTAACCTTTTACTTGCAATTGTTTCTTTTTATTTCAATAAATCTATTTCTATGTACATTCAGAGATATCATTATCTAAAAATATAAAATTAGTTGTTCAAATTTACGGTAAAATTATAATTCCCAGTTAAGGCTTTCTAGTTTTCCAACTCTCAATTAGAAATAGTGAAGAAAAGTTTGTTTAGGGTGGTTAGGAACTTTCTGGGTTAAGAACCGATTTAATAATTAATGTGCAGGTATGGTAATAAAAAATATGGGGAAGTGCCTTACGTGTGCGTCACTTATCTAAAACGTATACCACATACGTCAAGAATAGTGAATGAGCTAAACTCCAGAATTTAAAACTTCGGAGAAATACAATTTTTCTGGACACCCTGAGTTTACAACACTACATTATGACTTTAATTTACATTAATCGATTTTTTACAACTCCCGGTTTAGTGCCCCTATGCGCTACTCACATCGTAAAGGCGCAAACATAACCTACATTTTCGCGCTGCCATGTCAATACGCGTGCCTCTACGGGTCGTCAAGAGTCTGTAAATATCATAGAACGCTCTGAATTTTTTATTACGAACATGAATCGCGTACCTGCGCCTCTTTTATGTATTTCGGGAGATTTATGGAGGCCCGCAGGCACAAATTCACTGTTGAACCCCAAACTGTGGCGCCCAATGACAAAAAGGGCGCCTATTATTATCAGTTATCAGCAAAAGCGTCCGCGAAGCCGCGGCCGCTTAAACAAGATTGATGAGCAGCTAAGGAGTAGATAACGCAAACGTCTCCTGTGTAATGGGGCTTTCTGCAGCAGTTTAACTGCGTCCAGACACGGGTGGTTTGCTATTTAAGGGTGTATCGGAGTGTGAAGGGGCTCAGGCGCCAGCAGAGGCTGACCTACATGTCAGAGCTCTCCTGTGCTCGAGATGCAGGATATTTTACCACGCCGTGAGCGGAGAACGACAAATATGCATATTATGCAGGAATCCTCTTTATTTTACGTGAAGGGATCGCGGGTGTCTGCCGGCGCTTGTAGCTTATTTTATCTAGTGAGCCAAGAACTGAAAGGGTTGCAAGTCAATTTCGTTCAACCCGAGCGAAGGCGTTTGCGAGACAATCGCAACTATCTCGAGACTAACAACTCTATTTCTTTAATGGTTAGATGAATTTTCTGCCATTTAAAGTTGAAATTTATGTAGTCATACTTTTTGCTCTTACATTATTTTTGTTCACTTTTTTTGTTAATTTGCCTTACTCTCGTCGGCTCTTCTACAACAAGCTGCTGTCAGATTAACCACCTATTCTAATTAACGTTGCTGTTAATAATTTTCCTAATTCTCTGTAGTTCAGCTATATAAATTAAACATTTAGGATATATACATATATGGGATCCATTCTAACTCCCACATCTTTTCTCTTCTTTAATTAATTGAGAAAAGCTATTCTCTATTGAATTTTTAGATAAAGTAGACCCCAGCTTCTTATCTCTTCATTCTCCTTAGTTTAAATCTTTTCGCCTACTTGAAATTCATGGTTTAAGTCTCCGTGGTAACTAGTCAGTGAATTATGTTGATTCAAACTTCTCAACTTTGTGATTAATCTTTCTAGTTTAATTCCATCCACCTACGTGGAAACCTCGGTCCATTAATATGAACCTTCTTAGTAAAAACTCATGGTAACAGTTCTATTCACCTTTTTCTCTTTTCTTCCATAATTACTGTTTTTACTTATTGCACTCATTGAAAATAGTTATTTTCTACTAAATTATTAAATAAATTAAACTCCATTAGTTATTCTTCCCAGTTTAAACCGTTTCACTTACGTGAATCTTTTTCGGTCCATTAACATGAATGTGTTCTTCTATTTTAGGCAACTCTTCTCTCTACGTTTTTTCGTTTCTTCATAATTACTATTTTTCCCTTTTCTTGCCTCCACGAGTTATTATATAAAGTAAACTCCATCTTTTTAGTTTAGTTATTCTCCCCAGTTTAAATCGTTTCACTTACGTGAAATTTCTTATTTAAGTTTCCTCGATCGATTAATATGAACCTTATCTTCTATTGCAGCTAACCCTTCTCTACATAGTTTGCTCTTTTCTTCAATAATCACTATTTTTCCTGATTGCATTCATGAAGAAGAGTTATTCTCTGTTAATTATTAGATAAAGTAAACTGCAACATTGCCGTTCAGTTATTCTCTCCACTTTGAATCTTTTCACTTACGTGTAGCCTCGGTTCTTTAATAGGAATCCTCTCTTCTACTTTAGCTAACCCTTTGCTCTACTTCTTCTCCACCTCCTCCTCTTTTTCTTTATTAATTTCTATTTTTCATGATTACATACACTGATAAGCAACATTTAATACTACATTGTTAGCCAACATACCTTGCCACTACATTGTGAAAACTAGCTCTTCCCAGTTTACTTATTCTTTCTAGTTTCTACCATTTGATCTACTTGACATTTCCTGTTCAAGTCTTCTCGTTCCATTAATGTAAACCTTCTCTTCTACTTTATATAACCCTCTTCCTCTCCTTATTCCTTCGTTCTCATTAATTGGTATTGTTTCTCATTGCGTGAATTAAGAAGTGCTACTCCTTACTTACCTAATTATTAGATTAAGTAGACTCCAACTTCTCAGGTTGGATATTCCCCTTAGTTTAAATCTTTTCACCTACTTGAAATTCCTTGTTTATGTCTCTTTCGTCTATTAAAGTACACCTTCTCTTGAATGCAATACAGAGTACGTTGTAGAAAATCCCCTTTATTATTTAACATATGTTCCGAATGCATTTAGAGAAGAGCTAGAGGGAATGATATAGTGGGTACTACGTTTATTGGAGCATTACAATCCTGAAAAGGATTAACAGAGAACTCGGATAATTAATACTACAACAACTGCAAGTTACTCTCCAGGAAAGAGTGCTCAGTAAAGAACGTTTAAAAAATTAAACGCATAGTTCTGTAGCGATGGCTCCGAGACAATTTTTAACATACAAATTAATTTAGCTATTTCAAATTTGCATGACGCCACCTTGATACATTTTAGTTTGGTATTTTATTGCACGATTTGCATAGGAGTCACGCTGTGTGCGATTATGCGGCGCGCGTCTTCAGCGTAGTCATTTCCTCGCTGCTGAAATCCTCCAACCTAAATACAACATAACGCGGCCTCCAAAAGCGTATAAAAGCACTCGCTTCGGTCAGGAAGAACAACTCTTCGAGTCCGCTTTACCTAACCAATATTCCTAAGCCCGAATAACCTACCCTGGGCTATGCACAAGACGCCGGTTCAGACGACGTGCATAACCACCCGTTCCTAAAAACCTCAATTAAACTTTGGTGCTGCTCTGTTATAACTTCGGTCTCCTCACGCAAAAGTCCTGTCCTGACCTGGTGAATGCTTCGGTGCAGGTTCAAGTGACGCGTTTTACCTAACACGCTAATTTGGACACCGGCGCTGGTCCAGGTTACTTGTTCACCTCTCCCGTAGTTTCTCCCGATTACTCTGTGTATTACATATATATAATACACATATATTGCTGGTAGGGCCTGGAAACTTCAGAAAACATTACGGCGCCGACATAGTCTCACTTATAGTATAACGCGTCTCGTGCGCATGCGTGAGAATTCGAACTCCGCTTTAGAAGCGAATTTTAAACTTGACCACTTCCCTATTGGGCGGGACCACTTCCCCATTGGGCGGACGACGCCGCCGCGCTTGCGCACAGCTCACCGTATACATAAAGGAGTTGGTTGTGTGTTTCACTTCATCGGCCAGTTTCCCACTCATAGCCGCTAGCAATATAGTAAGTATTAGATATATGGTGTATTATAACTCGAAATCTTCAGGGAAAGTTACAAGTCTGTGGCGTTGAACGGTACACGAATTATCCGACGGCGGCCCCCGGTATAGTACCAAATTCAGTGTAAACACGGATCAAATACTCGCCGGGCAAAACAAACTAGAAATTGCTTGCTTCAAAATTATAGCTGCCTAATCTGCGTAGAGGCGGACTCACCTTCGAAAACTCACGAACCGTGGAGTACTCCTACCACACAATAACGCTCAATTAGTTTCAATAAAGCCCAATTCAACATCAGTAAAGTTTGTTTGTTCGACAGTAATAGTAGACAGATTGGAAAACTGCGAAAGAGGCGGACCCCAGCTCGCCACACCATCTATAGGCCACTAGCCGAACTCCACGGGCGGCGAGTGTCGTGTGAGTTGCTGCAGGTCGTAGCCATTTAGTCGTCCATTATAATTACATTGTTTGACTACTTTTCTTTGGATGTGTGCACAATACCATGGCCTACGCATAAAGCTACCCGAAGCAGAAACACAATTGGTGAGCAAAAGAATAATTTCCCCCGTTGTGTTACAATTCTCCATGACCACCGCAGTATTATTTCGAGGTGTTCTATATAAAATACAAGTAATCGTGATAAAGTATGAGCTCCGAAACTGATAAGAAAGCGAAGCAGAAATATAATTAACGGCTATGTGCCTATGTGCATTAACCCAAACCAGGTAGAATTTGTTTGATATCAATATTATAATGCTCACGATATCATAAATGCATGAGTACATTCCTGGGCCGACCAGCTAGAATAAAGCTAGGATGGGTTCTTTACAAAATCTTATATTCATTAATAATTGCAAAAGGGCACAATCGAGTCTTTAATGCAACAAATATGCCCAGATAAAAACCGAAACACTTAGACATAATCACAATAATCTGTAAAGAACTTACAAAGCGACCAGATTAATAAATAGGTTTGCTATAAATATACACACATATGAATAATAGAGTATGTAGTGATCAACAATATATCTAAAGTACGAATTCAAAAATTAATAGTCAGCAATGTAATAATACGTAGCAATATTAAATATAATCAAATATTAAAGCATAGGGTGCACCCGATATAATAATACGGTATTTAAATTGACATATACACTAGTAACACAAACTGCAATAAATAACACATCAAATAAAACTTTAGGAGATCTGAAGGATTCCAGTCGAGTGCGTTGGCCCTTGGCATACGCATTGGCACGAATTAAAATTCACATACAGGCAAAGAACACTCGAAGAGATTTGAAAAATCCTTATCGAAAGCGCAAGACATCAAATAACATCATATAAGTAAAGGAGAACGATCCAAACGTGTGTGTCCGTCACGAAAATTGCAGATGCGATGTCTCCCATTTGCGTTTGCATGCATTTCACCGTCGCCTCGATTTCGCGACCGGGGCGGAGCCCCGGCGGCTCCATTGGAGAAGGGCGGAGTCCCGAGGGCCACCTTGGAGAGAAGCGGATCCCCGAGCGCCCCCTTGGAGAGGGGCCGAGCAGCGAGGGCCCCTTGGAAATGGGCGAAGCCCCGAGGGCTCTCTTGGAGAGAGGCGGAGCCCCGAGGGCCCCCTCAATAAAATGCAAGTGCGTTAATTCTCAAACTACAAAATAGAAACTAACTGCAAGCTACTTCAGCGTCCAAGAGAAAGAACTAGACGACATAGCCCCTTAATGTAACAATCCTTGCATTGCGCAACCAACAATTAAAAAACAATCGCCACCGAGAAACGAATTTTATCACAAGAACACGCAACCCCAGAAGGTTAAAAAAATCGGCAGCCGCCGATACCCTACGCGAGCAAAGTAAGCCGTCTCCAATCCTTAAGCATGCTGACAAAGAAGCGGTAAACAAGGAATGGGAATGAACTCACTTGTAGAGCATAATCCCAGTTAAAGAAATGTATACAAAGAAACAAGAAACAAGAAACATACGCATAGCTGAAGACAAACGGCAAAGGAATCCTGCATAAATCCACCGTGGCAAAGAACACCACGTTAGCCACACCCGGTCAATGGCATCAAGGGATCAAATCCGCTTAAAACTAAAACTATCATGGGAGCACCTTAAAAGAAAAAATAAACAATATTAACTGGAATAAGCCAACTAGGAAGAAGGCTGTTGAGCAATAGAATCTGCAAAAGCGAAAGGATAGTTCGAATAATCGGGCACGAATGAAGAAAGCTTCTCATAATAATCCAGAAATGACTAGGGCACCATCTATAACATACTAAAGACTAAGCAGACACGCATCCTCAGCGAAAATTTCGCAAACTCATCAACAAGTTGAGTAAAAGAAAAACGAATAAGAACCGAAAAGAAGGTAAGAAACGATCAAATATTAAGTGGTCTTAACCAACTACCAATATGGATTCTGAGAAATAAAATTCAGAAAAGCGAAAAACAGCTCGAGTAATCAAACGCCTGAATAAAGACAGCCCTCCATAATAATCCTGAAATGATGAGAGACAGTACACCATAACATAATAGAAAGAAAACATACACGCATTTTTCTCGAAATCCCACAAGCGCATCAATAGCGAACCAATAACATAGCCAACTAACAATCCAAAAAGAGAAGGAAGGAAATGCAGTAAAGGAAAAGAACAAAAGTCGAATCGATCAAATATTAACTGCGCTGATGCAAGTAGCAAGATGACTTGTGGGACACAAAATCCGCAAAAGCTAAAGGACATCTTGAATAACTAAATACACCACTATGAAAGCTCACATAATAAACCCGAAATGACGAAGAGCCACTATCCCAAAACCTACCAAAACCGAAACCCAACAAGCGCATAAGCGCCGAAGCAATAACACAACCAATTAACAATAAAATAAAGACGACGTGGTCCCAAACGTATACAACAGTTACGGCACAAGCAGCTACGGGGGAACAAACGCCGCTAAAAATAAAAAGCGAGTTATTATGGAAAAAACGACGTATTTCAAACTACCGTCTTTAACAGATTTTTACAATTAGCCTTTGTTCTCACTTTGTACGCATCTGTCGCGGCGATTGCGCTTCCTTTTCTTCGAAACTAGCTGGCGATTTCTTATGCACTTTTATCCTGATTCTCTCAGAGCTCAAATGCTTTCTGTTTAGCCCAACTTCGAACTGTGGGGTGCTGTATGTTGCACGTGGTCATTTCATCCTGCATTTTTAAATTTTCGAATGGGTCTAACGTTTTGGGGTATTTTCTAGTTGTCCCAACTCCTCAAATTCCACCAAAACAAATAATAATAATCAAAGTGTACCTTGTCCTGATTCTCTCTCAACAAAAATTTTCCAAAGCATTATTGAACTCATTACACCACATCTTGATCAAATTAAAAGTTTTATAATCTCCATAATTCCAATGTTGTTCCAAAATGGCAGCAAATAATCAGAATCCTAAACCAAAGTTAACCCTCCTAAACTGGAACGCCAACGGCATTAAAGCCCAGCGCTCAACCTTCATCTCCTTTATTGCCCGGCATAGCATAGAGATAGCGTGTATCAACGAAACACATTTAATTAAAAATGAAAAATTCACTATACCGGGATATAACATTTACCGAAAAGATAGAGAATCTGCAATAGGATGGGGAGGCTCTGCAGTAATCATTAAACGTAAAATAGATGCCACACCAGTGAAATTATCAAACATTCATAATCTCGAAGCCGTATCAATTAAACTAACAATAACGAACCACACTTCAATCACAATCATTTCTGCATATAAATCGCCAAATAACAAACTTGATCTACAAGAACTGAAAAACATATTTGAAGGATCACAGCCCACGCTGCTAGTAGGCGATCTCAACTGCAAAAATAAGAACTGGAGTTGCAGAGTAACTAATCCTAATGGAGTAAAGCTAAATAATTTTACCTCTCAATTGGCAGTGGATATTTCTGCTCCCTCTAAATACATATATTATACATACAGAAGCAATCAACAGCCCGATATTCTGGATATTATCCTACATAAGAACTTGACGCTACCAATAAGTCAGTCAGTTCTAACAGAACTTGATTCCGATCACCTGCCCGTAGTTTTCACCCTTAACAGTTCTCCATACTATTATCCCAAACTTCCTAGGTTAATAAACGGCCCTATTAATTGGGAACTTTTTCGAACAATGAACAACCAGTTAATATGCCCAGCGAATCTCTCATCACAAAACGATATTGATAAAGCAATAAAATGCTTCAAGGACGCAGCTGAACTGGCAATTAACCAATCTACTATGCCCACCAGACCTCAAAAGCCTTCAAACAGTCAAACTCTCCCAACACACATACAATATTTGATTCGTGAAAAGCATTGTACACGTAGATTATGGCAAAACACTAGAGATCATGTGGTTAAAACTCGCCTAAACATGCTGATTCGACGAGTTAAAGAGGAGTTGGACCAATTTAGAATAGACACATACAACTGTTATATTGAGACACTCAACCCAGGATACCCTAATATGTGGAGAGCAACGAAAAGAATCTTAAGGCAACCCACTAAACAATGATGTCACATATACTGAAGATAAGAACAAATGCGAAATCTTTGCCCAACAACTTGATAATTGTTTTGTTACCACATTCAACGGAAATGATATAAACGATATCTACCACACCCGTAAAGTGGAGGAAGAAGTAAGCAACATAGATGGTACAAATATAACACTCACAGATCCAGCATCCCCAATAGAAGTTAAACAGCACATTAGAAAATTAAAAACTAAAAAGGCACCAGGATCAGATATGGTACCCAACATCCTTCTTAAAAACTTATCCAAGAAATCTATAACATTTCTAACTGCAATATCTAACGCATGCATGCGAACTGGATATTTTCTCATAGTATAGAAACATGCAATAATCCTAATGTTTCCTAAGCCTGGCAAACAGCACAATAATCCAGCACATTACAGACCTATTAGTCTTCTATCCACTGTTTCCAAACTCCTAGAAAGAATTATCCAGTCCCGAGTAAATAAGTTCCTAAATGAAAATGACATACTTCCACATTTCCAATTTGGATTTAAAAATGGTCACTCTATAAATCACCAGATTTTACGGATTACAGAAAAAATTGAAACAGGATTTGAAAATAAAATGCATACATTAATAGTTTTTGTAGACGTGGCTAATTTAAAAAATAAAATCCAACATACTTGTTCCTGATCATCAAATCATTCCTATCTGACAGAACATTTCAAGTGAGAGTCAACGCTTGCACCTCCTCGACACACCGCATCAATGCTGGAGTCCCACAGGGATCTATTTTGGGCCCGATCTTATTTAACATTTTTATGTATGACATCCCTGAACCACTTAATGCAAATATAGCTATGTATGCCGATGACACGGCGTTAATCACGCAGAACTACGATAAAAATCAGGCAACACAAAGACTCCAGGAAGATGTACACCAATTAACTCTTTGGTTCCGTAAGTGGAATTTAAAAATCAACGCAGAAAAGTGCGATGCAAAAATTTTCACTCTCCGACGGCCCCAAGATTCACCAAATCTAACGATTAATAACACACCTATACCTTGGAACCCCAAAGACAGCGCCGTCCGATATCTAGGGATATATTTAGATAGCAGACTAACCTGGAGGAATCACATAAATAAAAAGCTAGCAGAATCCTATGCCAGGTTAAGCATGCATTACCCAATTTTGAAAAAAAAATCGCCACTTAGAATTAAATGTGGAATATTAATTTATAGAGCTATAATTAGACCAATATTTACTTATGGTTGTATTATCTGGAGCTCAACATCGAAAACTAATATCAATAAGTTGCAGATTCTACAAAACAAAGTGCTTCGCACAATAACTAATACTGAGTGGTTTGTAAGAAATTCTCAGTTGCATCGAGAAACTGATATTCCCACAATACAAGAATTCATCACGAAAACATCTAAAAAGTTTTATAACAACATAGACATATGTAATGGCGCAATATTTTATCATGTGGGCTCAAGGTCACTACACACAAGATTAAAAAGGAAATTACCTGTAGATCTTTTGACACGTGATACTGACTAACAGAAATGAATCTCAGTAATCTGCCCCCTCATAACTGTAGTGAGCACTGTGCCTCATGAGACAATCCAACTTTAACAATCATAAAAATTAGTGACAGAGGTTTTTAAGACCCCGCTAGTGCGGTATATTGTGACACACATCGCTGAACATTACCATGCATAGCATCATTGCTGAACTGGTATAGACAGTTGTTAAAAAAAATCTAGTTGTTTGTCCCCGGTCACGATTCAATACCAAGATGTTTTTACTGGACATGCTCGTGTAGCGCCATATTTTGACCCGTACGTGATTACCGAGCTGTATCGGTTGATATCGACGACGTTACCATAACGAAATGAGGGAGCCGCTTATTTCCGTCATGTTCCCGTCCCGTATCGACAAAAATTAGTCTGCGCTGCTAATCTATCAGAGTATAAAAGACCAAAAGACTTACCCCATAGGTCGCATGAGAGCTGACAAGAGAGATATATTTGCTGCTTTGCATATCGGGAGCGAGAGTCCGGAAACCTCGCTAAAGGCAGAGACGCTAACCAAGGAAAGCACCGTCAAATCGAAAATCACGACGCGCAAAATTCGAACGATCCGCAATGTTCGAAACAAATAGCTTTTTGCCCGTAACTCGTTTTAAATAAAATAGTATTATTAGAATTATCGCTAACTTAAAACTGTGATTGTGACGTGTCTGCCTGGTTCGCCTGAGTGTTTTTGGAATAGCGTATCAATATTCACCCGATTTGAGCATATAAATATTTTCTTTTACATTTGATGTTAGGTAGATATATATTTATAATTAGTTAAGTTCGCCATTATATTTTTTAAAAGCGCACTAATGTGTTTTACGTTTTATGCGGGGGCGCAACCAACGTAGAAAGATCGGATACGATTGGTTTTCAGGACGGTCCGAGGTGGGAGTTCGAAAATGTCGTCCCGACTTTCGCTGACAGAAGCTGTGCTGGGTCTGTAAGTCCAAGAGTGAACGCGAGTCGAGCCAGTTAGGAAGCTGGACGCAGCGTCAGCCAAAAGCTACGTTCTTACGATTCCTGGGTAACAATAAGCTAAGAGAAGCGGTAACATAGTGATCGACGCAGAATAGTCCTGCAGATAATGCAGTTGGCGATTTGAAGCCAAAACGACAACAAAGGAAGCGATAGCAACAAAGAGTGATGCAATGGCTAGGGTATGGCTCTGGAGAACTGGCATTAGTTAACCATTACTGCAGGTGGGCGATTTGATCCTGCAATTAGCAACGGTTGCAAACGGGGTTGCATGAAGTCAGTCATAGCGCGTCAAGAGGCGTTGCAGAGCATTATCTCTCTGCGAGATATTTTATAATATGGTTCTGTGCACACTGCGATCGAACAGTTAATGTTAATAAATGTTACATATAACATAACATAATCCTGAGCCTTTCTGCCGTAAGGTTGGCTTGACGTCGATTGGTTGTCAGTCTTCGTTGTTTGGAGTTTTTCTGCACCACTTTTTCCATTCTTTTCTATTTTGGGCCTTTTGTCTCGGCGTGTTCCATTCTAATCCCCTCTGCTGCGCTGCCTTTCTCACCTCTTCTGTCCACGTTTTTCTCGGTCTTCCCACTCTGTTCTTTCCTCCTGGTCTTGCTTCAAAAGTGTGTTTCACCAGTCGGTCTTTATCCATTCTGTACACGTGTCCTAGCCATCCTAATTGTCTTTCTTGTATTACTTCATTCACTGCCTTTACACCTAATTGTTCTCTGTACGTTGTGTCCCTAATCCTGTCTTCTCTTTTTTTTCCTTCTATTTTTCTCCCGAATCTCATTTCTGTGCTTGTCAGTCTACTTCGTTGTTTATCTGTGACCACCCACGATTCACTTCCGTACACTAGAGCCGGGTACACTACTTTTTTCACTACTTCCACTTTGGTTTCTTTCGATATTTCCGCTTTTCTCAGAAAGGTGTTTTTATAGCGTTGAAAGTTCTTCCTACAACGGCTGCACGCTCATTTATTTCATCATCTATTTTCCGTTGTTACTGATATATGACCCTAGGTATTTTAATTTGTTGCTCTATTTCATTCCCTTCTATTGTAATGCTGTGCCTTCTTTCTTCTGCTGCTATAACCATCGTCTTTGTCTTTGCTATGTTAATTTTCATGTTTGCTTTTTGCATTTCCCTATCGTATATGTTTATGTTTTCTTGTAGTTTTTTCTCTGTTCCTGCTACAATTACCATGTCGTCTGCATATAGTAATTCGGATATTTTCACCTTTTCCATTCTCCACCTCCCTACGTTATATTTCCTTGTCTCCTTCTTACTCTCCTAACTACTTCATCCATAATTACTATGAATGAAAACGGGCTTAATACACAACCCTGTTTTAAGCCTCTCGTTGTTGCAAACTCCTCCGATTTCTCGTGTCTGATTCTCACTACATTTGCCGTCTTATGATATGGTGATTTGACCATCTCTATCTCCGTTGCGCTTGCACCTCTATTTTCTAGTGTTTTCTATATGTCTTTTCTTCTAACTCGGTCAAAAGCCTCACTGAGATCCATAAAGCATAGATAAACTTTCTTCCGCTTTCTTATTGCTTTTTCGCTGATTTACCGTAGTATGAATAGGCTATCCTGTACTCCTCTTTCCTTTCTAAAGACGCATTGACTGCCTTCTAATGTGTTTTCTAGTTTTTCTCTTAATTTGGTTTCCCATATTCTCGCCCATATCTTGCCCAGTATGCTTAGTAAAGTGATTCCTCTGCAATTGTCACATTCTCTTATATCACCTTTTTTATACAGTAGAATTATGACACCCGTCTGCCAATCTTTTGGGGCTCTCTTTGCTTTTATCATGTTGTTCATCAGGTTTAATATCCTTTCCCTTCCTGACTCTCCTATGTATTTTATCATTTCCGTGATATCCCATCTATTCCTGCTGCCTTTCCTAGTTTTATCTTTTGTATTGCCTTCTCTAATTCCGTTTTGGTTATATACTCGATACCTCTATCGTCGTTCGTCGTTGTGCTGTTTTGTTCATTTTCGCTGTTGCCTTCATTTTCTTCTTCTCCACCGTTGTCTCCTAACACCTCCTTGAAATGTTGCACCCATCTTTTCATTATGTCTTCTTCTTTTGTAAGTAATTCACCTTGTTGACCTCTAATGTTTTTTAATGTGTTAGTTCGTTTTTTCTTTAGTTGTTTTAGTGTACTGTAAAATAACTTTTGATTTTCATTAAAGTTGTCTTTCATTCTGTCTCCGAATTTCACCCATTCTTCTTGTTTTTTCCTATTTACCACTTCTTTTACCTCCTTTCTTTTATTTTTGTACTTTTCGTAGTCTTCCCTGGTCTTAGTCTGTAGGTATATTTTCCAAATATTTTTCTTTTGTCTTACTTTTTCTTTTATTTCCTCTGTCTACCAATCTGTTTTCTTTATATCCTTATTAACTACTTTTGTTACTCCGCAGTTTTTTACTGCTGCCTCTAGTATGCTTTGCTTTAAGTAGCTCCATTCGCCCTCTACGTCTCTCCCTCTTGGTTCTGTATTTAGCTTCCTTTGTATTATTTCTTGATACTCTTTTCTCGTTTCTTCTTCTTTCAGTCGATAACTTCTAATGCTTTCCTTCATAACTTTTATTCTTTTTTCTTTTGGTGCCTCTCTTTCTATTTTCATGTCCATCCTTACTAGGTAATGGTCGCTGCCAATTTCCGGGCATCTTTTCACGATTAACGTCTTTTATTCGCTTGCTGTCTTCTTTTCCTACTAGAAATTAATCTATGATTGACTTCTCTAGTCTTGAGCGAACTTCTCGTGTGTATTTGTGGACCTCTTTATGTTGAAGTTTTGAATTTGTTATTACTAAATCGTTTTCAATACATAACTCGATTGTTCTGTTTCAGTTGTTGTTTCTTGTTATTTCTCCGTGTATCCCTAGATGTCTTTCTATGCCTTTGTTGTCTTTTACTACCCTTCCGTTTAGGTCTCCCATTATGATGATATTTGATTCGCTTACGTGTATTCGTTTTTGGTAAATTCTCCCAGAATATACCCTTCTCTTCCTTCGCCGCGTGCTCAGTCGGTCCGTATGCTACTATTATTGTCCATGTTGTTACCTCTATTTTTACGCCTACTGTTAACAACCTTGCGTTTACTAATTTTTCCTTTACTATATTTTCCATTTTTTCCGGTCAGACCTAGTCTTTCACTTCCTCTTTTTGTTTGTTCGATTCTCGACCAGAGAAACCAGTATCCTTTTGCCGTTCTGATTAAACCCTGCCCCTTCTTTTTCGTTTCTGTTATACCTAAATATTCTAATTGCTGCATTTCCATCTCTTCTACTAACTCCGTTTCTTTTCCTGTTATACCCTTCACGTTCCATGTGCCCATTTTTAGTACACTTTTCTTACTTTTATTTTGCTCACCTGTATATTTGCTTTTTTCTTTGTTATTTTCCTGTGTTATACTCGCCTCTCCGTAGCTTACTTGATTTTTTTTCTTTTTTTCGTTATCGAAGTCCATGTCCTTTGCTATTTTCGTCTTCTTTGTGGTTTGGCCTTCTTGTCTTGTTAGTTTTTTTGCTGTTTCACTACTCCTTCTTCCTCTTCATTCCAAGTGTATTCATCTTTTCCTATGACTATCTTTCTGTACCCCACTTTAACTCTATTTCCCTTTTCCGTTCTTTTTCCAACTTCCAATTTTTCTGGTTTCTCTCTGTACATTCCTCTCCCTCCAAGTCATATCGTTACCAATATAAATTTTTGTTTCCTTTAACTTATATTTGTTTCTCATTATCTGTTGTTTCCCGGTCCAGTTTTCCATTTATAATATGTTTATTGATATCCCTGATTTGTTTTCAAGTGATATCACTCTGTTTATTTCCGCATCTACTTCCAGCTTCTCACTTGGAAATTGCTTGGCCGCTTGTTCTTTATTTTGTTCGTTGAATTTTACTTCTTTGATCACTATGTTGCATCTTGTTTTGTCTTTTTCCATCATTTCCAACTTGTTTTCCAGTTTTTCTATTCTACATTTTAACTGTTTTTTATCACTGCTCCACTCTTTTTCTCTCCTTTTCATTTACTTCCTTAATATGTTAATAATGTTTAATGTAAATGAGTAGTAAAGATGGCTTTTTGGCTTTTTGAGGGCTGACTTAATATTGTAGTGCATACAAAATAACCCCCCCCCCCTCCCTGCATCGTCTAGTATTTAACACTATGTAGCACCGGTAATGGTAGTTAGAGGATCTGGATTAAGTAAGTAAGTGTTATTGAGCAGGCAATATATGTATGTTGTTCATTTGTGTGTAAACAGACAAGCTTCTATTTTAGTAGATTTTGGAGCTAACATTTTTAGCTTGACAGAAGTTCAGGTCAACTTCTGGTTTATTTCGACAGGGGTTATTGCTATTGACCTAGCTAGCAATAACAGAGAGCATATAAAAACGTAGCAGCATAGGAGACGCTTCTTTAAAAAATCATTTCACAAGATTAATATTAGTTTTAGTGTAGAACAAGACATCAGAAAAAAAAATTGGGGAAGAAAAGTTGGTTTCTAGAGCTATAAAAATATATCAACGCAGATTCTAATCCCAGAAACAAGCCTGTTGCAAAAAACCTAACTCCTAGAAGTATCACTTGGAGAAGTTTTTCACCTATGCAGATGTTATGTGAGATAGCTGAATCAAAGTTAAAGATTACGAGTTCTTTGTCAATATTAATCCAACGTTTCTATAATTTACCATGTTGTTTCCTCTTTTCTGTCAACCATTAAATATTATGTGCATTGTTAGTATATCTTAAATAAATATACACCTCAAAAACGGCATATACGGACATATGCTGCAGCTTTAATTTAAATGGCACAAAATGAATTATTCTTCGAATTTAATTCCTTATTTCTAACTTATTTTATATATTTTAACGAAGATTTTGTCTTTCATCTTCATTGCTGAGATGAAAAATACGTTTTCAAGGGTAAACAAACTCTCCCAAAACGTGATTCGTTTTTAATGCAACTTTTACCAACGATTCTTTCTTTCTCTTCCTTCACATACAAAGACTTGCAACTTGCCGCTTATTTTGTTGTTATAATTAGTATTTCCTGTGACTGCAACTCACCAGACCCAAATTTTTTATAGCGTTTCATTTGTTTTTTAAATTGAAAAAAAAAATAACAGGATATTATGGTCCAGCTAATTTCCCAATCTATTCACACAACGCACTCTATAATTTTATTGTTGTAGTTCTCGACATTGTGAAGAACATTATCTAACTGATAATGCATGATTGAATGTAGTTTGAGCCAGTCGGATCGACTAAATTGATCTAGTAAGTACATATGCCGAACTGCATGGTTGAAATACTCTGAGAAACTTCTTCTGCATTTTTATAGGATCTGTTAGTTTTACCTGCAGAACACTTGGTATTTTCTAGTTATCTAGATGTAAGCTCTGTATGTTGAAAATTTTTGGACTGGCTGAGATGACGCACTGGAGAAATTTAGTTTGAGATTATGCCATAGCTTGAAGATTTCCACTATATTCAATTGTGCATGAGTAAATATTTACCGTTCGAGTTACATTTCATATAGCGACAAAATTTAAGCACTGAAATCGCCATCGGCGGATAATTTAGGCTTTGATTTCCATTGCTATGTTTGTTTGGAGCGCCTTCCGCACATTTACTGACCTGGTGAGTGCGTCAGATTGTAAGTTGTAGATTGCACCATAACACGTAGGTAGGTTCTTGCTGTTGTATCACAAATTTAACGTTACCCTTCAGAGTAATTTCAACGTGCACTGAATATACTCATAATTTCCTATAATTTGGGCCAGCTTGAGACTCTGCTAAATATTTTCATACCCATTCCTTATTGTGACACACTGTTCCTTGATTGTGAATCTGATTATATTAAGCAATAACCGAATAAGTACATTAAACCTTTGGCCTCAACCATTTACGATTTAGTAGACATGTTGTTCTGCATCCAACAACAAAGACTCCTGTGTCTCCTGCGAAGGCGATTGTTTCAAATGAGATGTATAAAATAATTGATAGAGCGGGTTGAAAAGCTAGCAATTCTGGTATAATCCATTTGTTTTAAGAAATCGAATCTACGCAGTAGATCCATGTACAAGGATGATTATTCTTAATGGCAAAACCCCATTGGAGGACTATGTAACAAGAGCAGGTTATTAAAATTTCTCAAGACCTGGATGGATTGAAACGCAACATTCGTTCTACGAAATAATTATTTTTCTTTATAGAAATAGAGAGTAGGTCATACCTGTTTACAAGAAAATAGAATAGACTTGGCGCAAATAATTAATTAAGAAAACAAGTACTCCGTTTTCAAAGCCCGCAGAACACGAAATCGCGAAACTAATTTAAAGTGACAAAGCAGTCGTCTAGAACTTTCGGTTGTTGTACTGTTCATGACGCAGGCTGAGATTTGAATAGACGCCCGCTGCATTCACTGGACTTGAATTCGCTTTAAAGAACAGCCTCGACCCTTCAAAACTTACTTAAGGTCAGACTTATGAATTAGTCTTACCAAAGAAAGCGGCGGGCAATAACTATATCTGACCCATTCGGTTGACAGATACTTTAAATTTCATTACGTGGGATGTTTGAGAAATGCTAGCAGGTTTAAAGTATCAAAGAAAACCAACCTATTTAAAATTGTTTCGAAACACTCAGGTGTAAGCTTTATAATCTAGAATTATAAATCCACCACACAACTTCAAGAGTAGTTTCCAAACGTTTATCGTACCTTTGTAGCACTAATATCGGACAGAAATTTCTCATAATCACCAGTAACGTTTTTAAGATGTTTAATACATTTACCATTACCATTCGATCTATTTTATTAAACGTGGAAATATAGACCTTATATCTCTGGCATATATATAAACGGTCAATACTTTCTCAAGGATGCCGCCAATATCAGCAATATTGAGACGTAAGTGTCTCAAGCATCCGACTTTCCTGCTCCATTAGGTAAAAGTTCAAATCTTGATTTGTAACCGTGAGACGCTCCGCAGCAGCTCAAGTTTCTACTTTAGTATGCAGTAATCGTCGTCTTAATGTTGAATTCCTTCTGAGCTAGTAATTCTCTATAAGCCAACCCCGAAAGTGAACACAAGAAGTTAGATTAAGCAGAGTAAAGAGAAACGCAAACAAATAATCTTACATTAAGAGTTGGCTCCAAATAATTAAGTCCGCGTAAAAGCCTTGTCTCGAGTGGATTCATCTAATGCCTGGAAAAAGGGTTGCCGAGCAACGCAAGTGGGTCTTAAAAACGCATGTTATCAGTTCGGTCTCCGCAAACGACAACTGGAAATCGACTTGTCAGTTCTATTTAAATATTCAGATCTTTGCTCATTTGCATATTTCCTCATTTCGAACATCTTTTTTCTAAATCTCTTCATTTCATCTATTTTAATAAACATTAATAATTACCTTAATTAAATTTTATGAACTTTCTGTTATGTGCCATATTCTAACATCTCTTGCATAGAGGGCTGTGCTGAAGGCTGAAGATCAATAGAATTTTAAGATAAGGAATATGTAAGAAATATCTCGATATGATACTAAACAATAGTAAATCGATACGAGTTGGTAATGGTTTGCAATATGGCACAATAATTGCAACTTAACTTAAATTTTGTACAGTAATTACTGTCAAGAAGCTTTGTCGAGAAATTATAAACAATCACGATAATCTAAACGTTTTACAGTGTACATAATTATATCAGTCGAAGCTCAAAATCGAAACTACCGACTAATTTTGGCTCCTCTTCGTTTATCTTGCTACAGGGAAAATCCCGTTTGCCACAGGTAACTAGCTTAAGGGGATCCAGTACCTCAGTGTGAAAGGTAGAACTTAAATAAGAGGAGGCTTGCTGGCAATAGTCAAAAAAATTGTGCCTCAAAGGATAGGGAGACAAATTTGTGTTATTTTTAAAGGTGACTCCTGGTGTTTTGTCTACCGGTAAAAATTGCTACCAGGAGAATGTTTGTCTCAGTGATGGGAAATGCGACTGCAGCGCGTAACTACACGTCGCTTCGCAAATGACAATCATGCAATAAATTTAAGAACTTCATGAAGATAACAGTCATAAACATATGTTTAGATGGGCACTAGCGGAAGGCTAGAACAAAATAAACAACTGTAATAAACAATTCCTAACAATTCACCTGACTTTGAGCAAAAATCCTAGCCTGCAGCTGGGCATGAAACTGGTTGATGGAACGGATGATGGCGTCTGCAGGCGAACCATGTCACAGCCGCTATAAGTAGCGCCGCAACTAAAGTAAAATAAGTGAAGGGTTAATGGCTGCCAGAAGTAAAAGTTATTAACAATAACTTATTATGCAAACACGTTCAATGCTTTCGAGCTAATTTTTGTTTCTAGAACCAAAATTTGCATGTGGAATTCTAGGTGGCCGAAAGTTAAACCCCGCGGCGCATTCAAACATTTGCCGGTGCCTGCATACTATACAACAATTCCTCGGAATAAAGTTGGTAGGGTTTTAATTTTGTTGGCTGAGCTTCCCGTCTGCTACGTAAGTAATACCTTGGTTTAGTTACTATGGTGGTATGCCAAAAACTACCCTATCAAATCATGAACTCGAGTCTCAAAGCGTCGACTTGGTGGTTACACGCGGATCGCTGATAGGTGATGTTTTACCGGCAGGCAATAAGATGCAGTTGTAGGATTGGTTCCGCCACCGTAAATCGGCTTAGGAAATGGATTCGCCCTGGAATATCGACTCAACAATGGAGGCGCTGTGGTTGGAATTTTTAAGGGCTTAAACGCTGTTAGTTTTAGGGCTGGTTGCTTCTCAGATGAAGCTGTACTTAAGAGTGACTTAGACTGGGCGGGTCTTTTTTTCTTATACCCGTTTGCGTCTCTTTCCACTTATATCTTTTTCTATGAAACCAAGATGGGGCAGACAGTGGAAAAGTAGGGCGGCGCGAACCGGCGCATCGCTGGGTTAGAATGGAAGATCGGCGTAGATTTAAATGCTTCGAGTTAATCTAATGAAAAATAATGCTGCCAGAACGATAGTTAACGTTTATATTTAAAATTGCAACCTAAGCATCAAAAGAAAATGCAGATATAATCGACTGTTACGATCCCAAATCGATCGACTTGGATTTTTCGCCGCGTGCGATATATATCCCGAATCATCTTTTTAATGTAGTAGGCTCTGACTTCAAATCAATATGCTTTGGTACCAAAATTTCGGGGTCATATTGAGGTGAGAGTTATCTTCTTAGACTGTCGCCTTTTTCCCTTATGGGAAAGTGTTTTCTGATTTTCGTTTCGACAACTACACGACGTAATTATACAAAATTTGTTTAAATATTTTGTGGCGGGAGAATTTTCTTTGGCTCAACCGTCACGATAGTACGAGATTTTAAAAATTACTGATTTATTCCGGAATATTCTAATTTTGTTTTAAGGCCGACAGGTTTAAATCATTCTGTTTTCCGTGTTCAAATGCAGTTTATTTTTTGCTGGTTGATTATTCGTTGCTTACTGTTAATAATTGCTCTATTGCCTTCTGCAAAAATTCTTCAATTTTATGTAATATAATAGATTTATCTTCTATTTACACAAATTAATCAGCGATTATGACAGAGGTTGACCTTGATATTTGACCGCCAGGATAATTAATTTTTATATGAAACCGTTGGGTTCAGCAAGGCTCTATCGATATGCATTCAAAATTATTTTCGCGTAGGTTAATACCCAATTATATTTGTTTTAGGCCTTCAGGGTTCGATCATTCTCTTTTTTGTGTTCAAACGAATTTTCTTCTTTCTGGGTGATTATTCGTCGTTTGCTGTTAATAATTCCTCTATCCCCTGGCAAAAATCTGCAATTTTCTGTAGTATTATAATATAATAAGAGGCTTATATTTACTCGAATTAATCGGCGATTATAGCAAAGGTTGACCTTGAAATTTTTCCCACCACGATGACTTTTTATATGAAATCGTTGCGTTCGGTAAGGCCCTATCGATATAATTTTTTGTGAAACAAATTAGTCCACAATGTTTTGGACAGTTAATTGCAATCCTTCATTGGCGACATCGAATACTTTCGCTCGATCGATTCTGTACGGAGTCGGCTAGATCAAATTCTTATTAACAGTGTTCCGGTTTTGTTTGTGCACTTAGCTATCTGTCTTGGCCTCTGTATAAATAACTTTCTGAGTTTGTTTTGCATGTGTATTTAAAATTTTAATTTATTAGTAGATGCATTGTATTACTTTATTAGTATCGTAAACTGGAGTATCCCTAATTCTGATATTGTGCTGATGTTGTTTTTATTCTTTTTTGCCTGTTTCGTCGTGACTTAGTCGCTCCTCCTGGTTTCACGAAGTCCGACTTGGTAAGTTATTAAACTTGGAGCGCTTATTGATTAACTACTCATTGCTTATACTAATTGATGAATTAAATATGTACCTCTGTATGAACATGGGTTGCTCTCAGGAATTTTTGAGTCAATTATTAGGAGCAATACCTGTTATAACGTTACTGCTACTTATAAGTACCAGCATGATTGAGAAGATTCAAGTAGAACCGTTTAAATAAGCAAGCTCTAACCTAAACCAGAACCAGGTAAACTCTTTTTCGAGCTTAAACTGAAACATCAAATCACATTTTAGAATAAAAATAAAGCTCACATTTATGGAACTGTACGGAAAACAAGCGAAAATGTCAACTACGATAAATAGCTAGAGGGTAATGTATTCTAAAAATGTAGTTCCGTTAAAGGTCAAGTTCAACGTAGTAAAGCTTCGTTATTTCCTACCTATTTATAATACGTACATGCCACGATCAGAACGCCGTCAAACAGTTATAGGACCAAATAATAAAAATTAGTTTTCATTGCTAGATTTAAACTACAGTACCGGTTGCATGTTTTTTTTGTATGAATTAATTATTGAAGTGTCCTGAATTTTTTTTTATTTTACAACCTGCTCTTAAAATGTTTAAATGGTAGTCGATATAGCTAATACTGACGCATTTTAAAAGCTCAATATCTGCAATAAGCAGAGAAACAAGTACAACTAACAAAGCAATTAGTTTCTAACTTCTGGTTGATATTATGTGTCCTCCAACATATCTATTAAGTTCTGATCAGTGGTGTAAGTTGTCACGGATGTTTGTACGAAGTTGTCAACCTTGGTCCGTCGATGGTAACATAAATAGGCTCGGCCGAGCTCAGCCTGGGTCGTAGGCTAATATGGACCTTCCTCTTCTGGACCAGCTGGGAAGTCCTGGGCGCCAGGATCCTAAAACTTTATTTCCGAGCCTGGAGTCTCTGATGCATCGGATACCAAAATGCTCACGCTACCGGAACCAAAATAAAACCACTCGATACAACAAAACCATTTATTCCAATACCCTCGGCGTTCGTCCCAAATCACAATCACAGTAACAGATGAAACTAAATTAAACCTTAGCGGGGTATGACGTATGCGCTACCTAAAGAAACATCGGCGAATAGGTACATATGAGTATTCCCCACATTCGTTAATACACATGAATATATATACAAACCCTAAACCTAATCAAAATACAAATGAATTCGGTATGTTTAACTCAGACCAACAGCTCGCAGCAAGCTGAAATATGAAAACTGAGGTACGCGATTTATCTTTATGCTCGCGTGGTTATCGACAACAAATCATTGTGAAAATTAGTTTAACTACACAATTTTGGATCGACGTCATCGAGCTCTATTAGCTATGCGTTACTCAGAGGCTAAACGGTAGCCTGGTTACATAATCTGAGAATACGAGCAGGTTTTAAAATATACCGCTGGGTGGGATGCGACTCATGTACATGATTCGATTACCGTACGCGGTTCCTGGTTTGATTTTGATCAAGCGATCGTAAGCTAACCTAATAGAGGACTCAACCAAACGATAGCTCGCGCAAACCTTGGGCCGAACGGTTATCTAACAAACCCTGGAGCGAGCTAATTGGTTTTACAAATATACAAGGTAATTAACTAATTCACTTGAGATAACTGCGCGTTCACCATTCTGATAGGCGATTCTTATGGTATACGATTGTGATGTTACACCAAACGTTGCGCAGAATGCTACGGCTCTAATCGCGTCCTCGTTGATCAATGCGGTGCGATGGTTAAAAAAAACAAAGAGCGATCTGACCTTATCTTCGGTGAGCGGGCGATCCAATTCCGAGGTCGGCAGTTGCTACAGATCTCGATAAGTCGGAGCTCCCCACGTGCTGCAACCCTGGAGGTTAGGGGATGAACCAGTGGATCGAGGAGCAGATCACGCTATCGGTCAGATGGGCCAAACGCAGGACTAATTTGTGCGAGCTCGACAGGATACAAGACCCAAAAGTAACAATTAAAAGCCCTGAAAATGGACAATAGAATTACCCAAAACGTCCAAAAAAACCTCGTGCTCATACGTACTAAGTTGTTGGGCGGCTTCTTGTACGATTTTAATATTCAGACTTCCCCTCGTTCTCCCAAATTGTTTAGTTCAGCAACGTAACTAAATCCAGTCGAAACTGTGCCTTATATTGCGAATAACAAATCTTCACTATATTCCAAATCATCACAATATAAATAGGCTATTTTGCGAAGTAGATCCCAAATTTTGGCACTAATAAATCTCCACAAAATAACTTAACGTGCCTCGCAAACTTTTCAGGCGAACAGTGGAAATCAAAATCCCAATTCCTCGAGCTTCGCGGAAAATCCCATCCAAGTTATCGCAAGCCACCTGCGCGCGAGCCCATCGGTCGCGCTTGCATATTCGATAAGCACAAAATGCGACGGAAAAATTAAAATCAATTACCTAATCGAAGTTAATTGTTATAAACTCCCCCCTTCCTTGGCAGGCTGGAAATTTCGGAGGAATGAACAGCCGAACGCATAAGTGATGTAATAGACTCACAAATCCAAAACTCGAGGGAAACACACAAAAAAACTTCTAGAATACTCCCTGAACAATAGCACACAAAAAAAATGAAATCCCCCCGTACCGAATTTAGGTGAAAGGGAACGGAACCAGAGAGAACGACCGCACGAGCGCAGGCCCGAGTTCAGGCACCAAGACCAGTCTTCGCAGCTGGATCTTAAAGGCGCGCCGGCGACTAATCTGATGAAAATCCCTCACAAGGGACAACGCTCCCACAAACGCTCTCCCCAGCCCCCAATCACAGACACAAGGCCGAAAAGTCCCACCCCGTGCTCAGAAGAAGAGCTCAAAAATCCCCAAAATAGAGAGCGTAGGTGTTCGTCACGAACGAAAATGAAAAGTCCGCCAACAGCATCCCTACCGACCTACCCTACATGCAATATGCGTAGATGTTCGTTGCATAAGGAAAAGTGACCACCTTCATCATCCCAACCAACCGACCCAAAACAAAAAAAACCCTCAATTCAAACACCTATACACTAATCAAAACCTAATCGCGCCAAAACGTTATAATAAAAAAAAAACTCAAGGATAGAGAATAGAATGGACAATAGAAAATTCGACTACGGGGAATCATATACAGGCTTCAAATCCTGAACATGCCAAACGCCTCTGTCCAATTCTTCTTCATCTCTGAGCCGATACGTATTTAGCCCAAGCCTCTGATGAACGATAAAAGGCCCTAAGTACTTTGGTCCAAGTTTGGAATTATAGTATTCCGTAGCGTTAGATAGACTTTTATTCTTACGCCAGACGCGTTGTCCGGGAACATATTCTACAGGACGTCTTCTGAGATCATAAGTTCATTTGTTTCGCTCGTAAGCGCCTTGTAGCTTTTTCATGAGGTCTTCATACATGGTCTGAAATCCTCGCTTCCTACGCTGAATTTCATTTACGAAAGGTACCTCTCGTTCATCTTCTTCATTTAGTTGATGTTGATGCTCTTTCCCGCTAATCTTGTGCTCTTTCCCAAAGTTTACATAATAAGGCGTGTATCCAGTAACTTCGTGTTTGGAGGTACGAATAGCACAACCGATAGATGCTAGATGTTCATCCCAATGCCGTTGATTATCTCGGATATACGACGACAGCATAGTTTTCACGACGCGATTCACTCTTTCCGTCGGGTCCGCTTTTGGGTAATACAGAGCTGTAAAAGAAATTTTTACATGGTAATTGTCGCAGAGACGTTGAAATTCCTTGCTCTTCATTTGAACTCCGTTGTCGCAAATTATATACTGAGGTACTCCATATACTAAAAAGATTCCTTCTTCTACACTTTTGACTAAGGCTTTCGCTGTAGCGGAACGAAGTGGAAACATCACTACATATTTGCTGAAATAATCAGTAACAACCAATATATGAGTATACCCTCGGGTTGACCTAGGTAACGGGCCCATGAAATCTAAACTAATTAGCTGCCACGGTTCAGTAACGGGAGGTCGGGTTCCCATTAAACCTGCAGGAGCCTTTTGTTCCGGTTTGTGTTCAGCGCAAATCCTGCATGACTTCACATATCGTATAACATCAGCTCTCATCTGCGGCCAGTAATGTTTGCTTCGGATTTTCCAAAATGTTTTGTAGATACCAACGTGTCCCGAAGTAGGGTGGTCATGACAGCGTCGAAGTAGTTCAGACCTTTCGTCTTTTGGAATCACACGTTTCCAATAGTCCGACTCTTTACTTAAATCAGGTATTTTGCACTTGGTATATTTGAAAAGAATTCCGTTATCGAGTCTCCAAGATGGAAATGCTTCTGGGTTCGTTGAGACCTTTTGAATCATTCTGGTATACCACCGGTCTTTGAAGCGAGGTTGGTCTTCGACGGCGACCTGTACGGTGTCAACTGGAACGGGCACGGATCTGGAAAGAAAATCGGGTACCACGTGTTCTCTACCTTTCCTATGGATCATATCGAAATCGTAGGGTTGCAGACGAAGCGCCCACCTAGCTAATCTGCCTTGCGGGTCTTTAAGGCGATTAAGCCATAGCAAACTATGATGGTCGGTAACGACAGTAAAGCGCACTCCTTCTAAGTAATGACGGAGTTTTTCAACCGCCCATATTACCGCCAAACATTCTCGTTCTGTGGTAGAATAGTTGCGTTCTTGACGTGTGAGACTACGGGATAGGAAACAAATGACTTTCTCGACTTCTTCGCGCTTCTGGACTAGGACAGCTCCAATACCATACGCAGAAGCGTCTGTTTGAAGTATAAACGGACTATCAAAATCTGGACAGCTAAGAACAGGGGCTGTAACTAACTGTTCTTTAATCTTCGTAAAAGCCTCATTACACTCCGGGGTCCAATTCCAACGTATATTTTTCTTCATTAAGTTATTTAATGGCGATATGATAGAGACGAAATTGGGTACGAAGCGGCGATACCACGAAGCCATGCCAATAAATCTTCTTACTTCTGCAATGTTCTTCGGTGAAACTATTTTCAAAATTGCTTCCACCTTTTCGGGATCAGGGCGTAACCCATATCGATCAACAACATAACCCAGATACTTTAATTGAGGCCTACAAAATTGACACTTATCAACATTGACAATAAGCTTAGCTCGACTCAGGCGATCCAGAACTGTTTCCAAAGTTCGAAGATGGTTTTCAAAAGTCTGCGATACAATGATAATATCATCAAGGTAAACCATGACCGACGGCTGTAAATCAGCGCCTAGAGCGGTGTCGATAATCCTCTGCCAAGTGGCACCAGCGTTCGATAAGCCGAAAGGCATCCTCTTAAAATGGTACAAACCGCGACCAGGGACAGTAAAAGCTGTACATTCTCTGGAAGATGGCGACAGCGGTACTTGCCAATATGCGGATTTAATATCTAAGCTAGTCAAATATACAGCATCCCGCAGTTTGTCTAGTATAGCCGATACATATGGCAAGGGATACGCGTCCTTTTTAGTAACTGCATTAAGTTGCCTGAAATCTATACAAAACCTGTAAGTATCGTCCTTCTTTCGAACTAAACACACGGGCGAAGACCACGCACTCTTCGACGGTTCGATAACATCTAGTTGAAGCATGTTTTCTAATTCGGCGTCTATTATCTTCTGTTTATACGGCGAGACTGGATAATATCTCTGCTTCATTGGCTTAGCTCCTGGAAGCAGCTCAATTTCATGTTGTCCTATATTAGTACAACCAACCGTAGTCGTCGGGTGCTTTAACTTTTCGTCTATGAGCCGGTCCAACATACCCTTTTGCTCGGGAGTTAAAGATTTCTCATCCTGTATACTAGAAACGCTATGTTGCGGTTGTTCTGATGAAAACTGCCAAATATTTTGTCTAAGATCAGGTATAATGTCCATGGCTAACCAAAAATCTACACCAAATATTAAAGTTTGGGGAATACTGGGAATTACCAAAACGTCTAAAATTCGAACCTTTCCTTCAAGAACCATGGGTGTCGAAATAACACCGATACTAGAACATCGCTGACCATTGGCCATGGTACATCTTGACTCCTGAAAACGCAATTTCAAACCTAGGTCATTCAAAATTTTCAAACCGGGACCTCCAACTACCGTGCGACTGGCGCCCGAATCTAATAAACCTAAAATTTTATAACCTAATATAGCAACTTCCAAATAAGGACGCTGATCACCTTGAGCGTGACAAAGCACGTAATCCAAAAGAATATTTTGTCGATCATTTGAAGATAAAGTTGATTTGGTCGTCGAATAAGAAGCGGAGACAACCTTACGACCGGTCAGTTTCTCCGACACAAGTTTCCCGAATTGGTACAATCTGGACAATTCCTGGAAGTAAACCCGTGTTTACCGCAACGGTAGCATAACAGCCGCTTAGATTCGGAGCAATTGCGTACAGTATGTCCGACCTTCTGACAATTCCAGCAAGTGCGAGTGGCAACAGCAGAAACAGCAGGCGACGGCAAATCTTCAGTATGGGAACTGGATACGTTTCTGGAAAAATTTGAATCGATAGCAGCTAAACGACGGGGCTTCTTGGATTTCTGATAAGCGAGACCTGGCTCTAAGGTATGATAGGTACATGGAGGAGGTTGACGAAATCTACTCGAGCGGGTATATACGTCTTCGATCGATTTACATATACGAGTCAACTCTTCTATTGTTTTGATAGTCTGTAAAGCCAATTGAGTTTGCTGAAACGGTTGTAAGTTCCTTCGAATTAAATTGACGCGAGTGGCTTCCGTTGGGGAAGTGGGTAAACGCCTAAACAAATTTTCCATGACGGCTATATAAACCGCTACAGGTTCTTCAGTTCCTTGAGTACGACATCGGATCTCTTCCCAAAGACTTTCTTCGTAGTCACATGGTAAGAACGCTTCTTTCAATCGAATCACCAACTCGTCCCAATTACTAACTGAATTTCGAACGGAACGATACCAGATTAAAGCGTGTCCCGTAAACAGTTCAACGGCAGCCGTATACAATTGCTGTTTGGTAACACCTCGGGCATTCCTTACTTCGTCTAGTCTTTCCAGAAAATCGCGTAGTCCAGCTTCTCCATCATAGCGAATGTTCCATTTATTAATGGCAAGATGATTAGAAGTCAGGGATGATGTAGTTTGAGGTATCATTGTGCTACTGAACACTGACGAGCGACGAACAGTAGCCGGTTGCAAAGGAGCGAAACCAATATTAAAGCCTCCGAAGGCAGTTTCAATGTCTTCCTCACCTGAATGAGGAGGGGTGGCGAAACGAACATGTGAACTTGATGGATATTCTTCTCCTGGTGCTGAGTCTTGCCTCTGAGCACCGTTGTCCACGCTAACAGGTTCAAGTTCAATTAAGTTTGCGTCTTCGGTTGCACGCAACGCTGTATTAACGATTTTCGATTCCAAATCGTCCAAAAGCATGAGGTACTTATTCACTAATGCATCTCTTCTAGTGAGAGTGACTTCATCGTTGCTCTGGATGCGTTCTAAACGTCCATGTAAATGTAGCAGTCTTGTGCGAATCCGCTTATAATCGTTCGTGGCGATTCCATCCTCGAATGTCGGTATTTCGGCTTCAAACAAGTTCAGTTTTGCTTGACATATACGTAACTCTTCGTCCACGTCCATCTCCAAATTGAGAAATGTAGCATTTATCGAAGTTTCGAGGTTGAAACGAGCCCTAAGTAACTTACGCTTGTCGTGCACATTGCCCTGAAAAACTATGCCCCGAATACGTAGTTCGTAATCAAGTTCATCCACCAATAGTCTATTAATCTCCATGCTATTTACTAAAACTGATAAAACAACTACCCTATAAACTAATCAACGCCACTGCTATACGATCAAAGACAAAAAAAAGAAAAAAAACAGCCAAGCTAAACAAATAAAAGGCGGTGCTACAAGTATAACAATCCCAGCGAAGACCTTTTCTTCGAATTGACAGGAAGCTGTAAGAGAATAAAGAACGCAAAAGAAAAACGCTAAAGCAAAGTAACTGCAAAAAAACAACTGCGAAGGGATGGCTGCGTCGAGGCCCTGCACGTTGGGCGTCAAAATTTATGTCACGGATGTTTGTACGAAGTTGTCAACCTTGGTCCGTCGATGGTAACATAAATAGGCTCGGCCGAGCTCAGCCTGGGTCGTAGGCTAATATGGACCTTCCTCTTCTGGACCAGCTGGGAAGTCCTGGGCGCCAGGATCCTAAAACTTTATTTCCGAGCCTGGAGTCTCTGATGCATCGGATACCAAAATGCTCACGCTACCGGAACCAAAATAAAACCACTCGATACAACAAAACCATTTATTCCAATACCCTCGGCGTTCGTCCCAAATCACAATCACAGTAACAGATGAAACTAAATTAAACCTTAGCGGGGTATGACGTATGCGCTACCTAAAGAAACATCGGCGAATAGGTACATATGAGTATTCCCCACATTCGTTAATACACATGAATATATATACAAACCCTAAACCTAATCAAAATACAAATGAATTCGGTATGTTTAACTCAGACCAACAGCTCGCAGCAAGCTGAAATATGAAAACTGAGGTACGCGATTTATCTTTATGCTCGCGTGGTTATCGACAACAAATCATTGTGAAAATTAGTTTAACTACACAATTTTGGATCGACGTCATCGAGCTCTATTAGCTATGCGTTACTCAGAGGCTAAACGGTAGCCTGGTTACATAATCTGAGAATACGAGCAGGTTTTAAAATATACCGCTGGGTGGGATGCGACTCATGTACATGATTCGATTACCGTACGCGGTTCCTGGTTTGATTTTGATCAAGCGATCGTAAGCTAACCTAATAGAGGACTCAACCAAACGATAGCTCGCGCAAATCTTGGGCCGAACGGTTATCTAACAAACCCTGGAGCGAGCTAATTGGTTTTACAAATATACAAGGTAATTAACTAATTCACTTGAGATAACTGCGCGTTCACCATTCTGATAGGCGATTCTTATGGTATACGATTGTGATGTTACACCAAACGTTGCGCAGAATGCTACGGCTCTAATCGCGTCCTCGTTGATCAATGCGGTGCGATGGTTAAAAAAAACAAAGAGCGATCTGACCTTATCTTCGGTGAGCGGGCGATCCAATTCCGAGGTCGGCAGTTGCTACAGATCTCGATAAGTCGGAGCTCCCCACGTGCTGCAACCCTGGAGGTTAGGGGATGAACCAGTGGATCGAGGAGCAGATCACGCTATCGGTCAGATGGGCCAAACGCAGGACTAATTTGTGCGAGCTCGACAGGATACAAGACCCAAAAGTAACAATTAAAAGCCCTGAAAATGGACAATAGAATTACCCAAAACGTCCAAAAAAACCTCGTGCTCATACGTACTAAGTTGTTGGGCGGCTTCTTGTACGATTTTAATATTCAGACTTCCCCTCGTTCTCCCAAATTGTTTAGTTCAGCAACGTAACTAAATCCAGTCGAAACTGTGCCTTATATTGCGAATAACAAATCTTCACTATATTCCAAATCATCACAATATAAATAGGCTATTTTGCGAAGTAGATCCCAAATTTTGGCACTAATAAATCTCCACAAAATAACTTAACGTGCCTCGCAAACTTTTCAGGCGAACAGTGGAAATCAAAATCCCAATTCCTCGAGCTTCGCGGAAAATCCCAGCCGAGTTATCGCAAGCCACCTGCGCGCGAGCCCATCGGTCGCGCTTGCATATTCGATAAGCACAAAATGCGACGGAAAAATTAAAATCAATTACCTAATCGAAGTTAATTGTTATAAAGTATTTTGAACTTTTAGTAATTTTGAGCGGTAAGATGATAAGGCCAGTGAGAAAGATGTGTTAGCATGACTTCGTTCGGATATTTCATGTTCAAAAGGTATATTTTTTTATAAAAATAAATGAAAATGGTTCACTTGTACTTTCTCCCTTTAGTTTTAGTCTAAGTTGATTAGTTTGCCGCCGCTTTCCAACCACATCATGGTTTATTTTTAGTTGCTGGTAAGAAATACATTCCATGTTGTGAGAAAGTGTGGCCTTATCTGTTGACCAAAATTGCATTTAGTATTTGGCTAGCTTGTAAATATAGGCCTAGGTCAGTAGATCGCCGTGAGGGTCAGCATTCCAAAAAAAGCGAAGACCTTATGCTTAAAAAAGAACAAAAAAAATAGGTGCCAGGTCCTCAGCCCAGTAATACTCCTTGGGTCGGACCTCCCCAAGGTCGTGATACACCAAACTTACAATAATAGCAGCAGTTAAGTTAATATCGAGATTTATTTCAACAAATCAACGGTCTATAGTGTAGTCAGTATTCAAAATACCCACCACCGCAAAAACAGTATTAATAGGATTGTATAAGAATCGGCCGAACAATTCACTAAAATCGTTAAAATAAATCAAATAGTTTGTGTACCTGGATAAAGTATTTTTAAATGTGTATCAAGTAACATAAATTTCGATTACAGCTGTAGCTTGATTAACAAAAAATTACCATTTGCCTGAATGCTATCGCTTCCAATTTCACTCGATTGGTTGTAGGTTCAGTAACTTTGTCGCCGTAGTGCATTTCTGTCGTCGAAATAGTTTTAGTGGCTTTTGCATTCGGACGTGAAGTTTCTTTTTGATAGTATCTTGTCGACGATTGAGCCGGATACGCTATATGGTTTTTTGATTACTGATCGATTCTTCTCCATTCAGAGCCTATTATTGCTTCTCTAAATGGTTTCCGTGCGCTCTTATTAAGTCAGGTTCGTTTTTGTTTTACGTACCGCTGATAACAAATCAAATTCTGGGTTAATTTTGCATACACAAAACCGTTATTAACACGACAATCGTCTCGGATTGTATTGTTTCCCAGAACGTCAATACATTTTGTATAGTTTATGTCGAACCGTAAAGCTAGTACCGGTTCAAATTAGCGGTTACTATATAATACTAAATAATGTATTCAAGTTTGAACGCCTCTATTAAGCCCCGATTAGCGCTTGAATCTCCAATACGCAAGGGCGTAGCAATAAAGACGAAAGCCCACTGCTGCGCGACCCCGCGTACAACAAAGCCCGACGCACCCCTCTTAAATTTACTACTGAAGAGTCTAGATAGAGAGGTCCAAAAAGGTATAAAACGAAGACGCTCTTCCTAAATCATTCTGCCGCCGAATGAGTAGAAATAAACCTGAGACCCGCTGTTAACGTAATTGCTTGGTCGCCAACTACGGTATTAGTAAATACCGGTTTTAAACAGTCCTACACAGTAAACTTGGCGGTGTATTCACTCGCGCCTGCATCCCTACGACTCTGGGCCCCAACACTACGTGAATACAGGAATTATATGCATCAAAGAGGCCACGACAAACACGCCTGATAGGTTCAAATCAGGTCACTTTCCTGACCAACGGCGATGTTCTGCAGTACATCCAGACAATACAGTTTACAGAACCTTGCAGATTAACGTACAGCTTCGCCCCAAATCTTGGTGAGTGCCATGACCGGCACTAGGACTTTTCGAAGGTAAGATTTAACCAATTAAATCGCTTCAAGGGCCATTCAACGGGGGCGTAGAGAGCTGCACTACACTCCCCGGGAGAGCCCTAACCGGGGTTATTTGCCAAATTTAAAGATTCATATTTGAGTAGAAATGTAAGTAAAGCCGATAGGAGCTGCCATATTTAATATTCCAATTACAGAAACGACTGCTCCAATATACAGCGTACAGCGCCAGGTGCAGATTCATCGTCAAAGCAAGTGCTTGTGCCTAAACGGAGCGTGGGTTGTAGACTATCCAAGCTCAGATCTGAATCCATAGACTCGAATACATTTATTGTTTAAAATTGTAAATACATTGTAGAAGTTATTTTAATTTAAAACTTAACATTTAACATAATACCAATACGCAAATTCTATTTAATGTGTTCTTGATCAATTCACTCATAAAGGCAAGTTAATGCGAAAAAGTAATTAAACGTGATTAACCAAACCAGAGCCATAAATTACTTATATGAATAACCAAATTTTCTAAATTGATTTTGAGTTGGAATTCTTATTGTATTATTTAAGTAGTGCCGTCAGGTTATCCACGTTTCGATTTGGTGTTAATATGGACCCTCTTAAGGGGCCAGTTTGGTGTTTCTGTGTTATAACGCCGTTCTTTGTTATATTTATTGTTTACTGGTAGCTTGTATTTTGTCGCAGCTCGGCTACTCTGTATGGTTCAGCGAAATGTGTCAGGGTAAGTTGCTGAACTTTATCTACTGAAGTACTGCAGCTCATAAAAATTAGCTGAATTTATTTCGCGTGCTTCTTGGCCAGGGCTTCTCGCTGGCATCAGTTTGAGCTAGTCGTTTAAAACATTAACAAGCTACGATTTTGACATTGGGCGCTTTTGTTTATTGTTGCATTTTACCCTAAGCTTCAATAACAACTATTACATTTAAATAAATTTGTTTTTTATAGAGTGTATTCTTGCTTGAGCAATTGTACGTTTTACGTTCTTTATGCTCCTACCAGCAAATTTTATATTATTAGCCAAGTATAAGAATTGATCTACAGCAACCAATCTCTCGCCATTTTTGGGCCTTGATTTTCTATACGGTCGTCACATTTATTCAGGCCCTATTACAGTTCTCCTTGTCTTTCCGCAATTGAAGTGCAACCCGATAAATAGGTTTTTCAAAAAAGGAGTTTAATGTTAAATAAAATAACTCGAGTGCTTGCAATATTTCCTGGTGACTTTTTTTTTAAATAAGGTCAATAATATAGTGCTCGTTAATTAAATATTATTTCTGTAGAAGGTCGCGTTTTATAGGTTGAACTTTATAACATACATGCTTCTAATGGATACTTAAATAATATTAAAATACGGGTCGTTTTAATTTGAACGAATTCAAACCGAAGCAGCCCATATGCATGCTCGTTTGGCATTTTCCCAGAGAAGCGAAAAATTCTCATAAAAATGTTTTCAGTACTGTGTACAGAAATAAAGAGGACTGAAAGAGGAAGGGGCGGGGAAGCACGCACATATTGCGGCGAAAGAATGACAAGAACGTGATGAAACATATCCGAACTTGATAGGCATCCCATTGAAAAAATGAGGGCCTGGGAATGCACTAGAGTCGTGTTTGCAGGCTTCCGTCGAAAGCCATTTGGGCGTTTTATTTCTTTCCCAGTCGCAGTGTACTTTAGAGTTTTGGAGTATCGATTTGACCACGTTCTGCTTACCTGTTATCTGCTAGTTTTAATGGAGTTGTTGATTCAGACGCTCAATAATTGCTCGGACGTGGAGCTCACCTCTGTCTGCTGTTCGGTAATTGTATATACGTGACCCAGAATATAGAAAGTTCTAATTGCGTTAGGGTCAGTTCGGAGACATAATTCAACATTGTTATTTAACCTGTGGGATTTTGTATGGGGCGAATACCCATACCTAGCATACTGAGACTATTAATATCAAGTTCCAACCATGACCTTTACGAGGAGATATTGTTTATATTTAATTGGATGCGTTAAACTCTGTTCTGTGAAATTCCATTCCATTCCAACTGAAAAAGGTTTGAGAAAACTAAATTAATTATCTTTCAAGGTTAAACAAATTGAAATATCCCATAATATGTATGTAGTTCTGTTCATCATAAAAAAATGTTGACTAGTATAACTAAACACAAGTCACAGGACACAGTATTTAAAAAAAATACATAGATTCCTTCGGAGATTACACTAGAAGTAAAAATGGTGTAACAATGCTGTGAACTTTGCTTTGTTTTAATATAAACGTATTTAGGAAAGCTGCTTTCATCTTAAATTCTCTTAAATTTCTTCCTTACTTTTCCAATTCTTAAAAAACGCTTTAAAGATTCTTGTATATTATAGAACTTTTTTGCAGATACTGGATGCAATATTCTATACGTACAATGAGTAAATTAAAAATAGCTTGCAATGGTTTATTCAAGTGTCTCTTAGTACCAATCTTCGTCCGCTGCTCTTCTTCTATAAAAAGAATATTTATAGTTAGTCCTTCATATTCTTCAACTCAATTTTACCTGTTACTTTTGTTTCTATTAATCGAACTTTATTGGTAACTCTTTCAACTCTACGAACTTGTCCTCCATTCTTATAACATTAAACGATTGTCATCTCTAGCATGAGTCAGTATTGTTACGTATAGATCAGCGTATAAATGTCTTGGTATTTCTTGAGTGAAACCACTACCAGGATTAGTGATGTAACAGAACATAGTTGCCATATCCATACTGGACAAGTTTATTATATTGGTTTTATAAAGCAAACACGAGTTTTACTTCTACCAGTATATATAAGCGTATTATATAAGAAATAGCGCCCAAAAGGCGTTAGCTGTGGGTGAAGTTACAAGGTTTTGAAAACAAAGGCAGTGTAGATGCACTTATGCGGGCCACAATCTAACGTTGCTGGCGAGGTCACGCTAGTGCCCAATACAAAAGAATCTACTGCACTGGCCGAATCGCTTTAGTGGTAGAGGTGAAAACTGAGCGAGATAAAAAACTACGCCCTGTTGCAAAATCGAGAAATAGCAGTTTAACCTAATGAATGTACGTAGCATTGTGAAATTACCTCCAGAAATTGTAGTTGGGCGGTTATGATTGTTATCGCGTTGCACAGAAGCACCAACAGTTATTTGATCTCTAAATTAATTTTTCCTACCCACATAGAAAATTAAGATAACGACATCTTTGCATGCTTCTTGACTTCTTTTCTTCATGTCAGTATAACATCGGACTTCTGTTCGGAGTAAGGTTCATATTTATATAAATCTTATATTACATAAGGTCTCCAGTTCATAGATGCGGCCAGATCAAATGGTTTTATGGTTCGATAATTTTTTTAAATGATTAGCTTTTAGTGACTAACACTCATTAAGTAAAGGAATATTTCGTCATCAGTACAATCTTCTCTTCATGGTGACTGCATATTTACTTTCCTAGGACTTCTTTTTATACATTAAATTGATGTGATTTAGTAGAATTTAGAATTTTTGTCTGATGGATCATCTATAGTATGATCAAAAATTATTTTCATCTAGTATGGCTGTGGAATACTTCCTAATTCATGAATGTAACTGTAAGTCACTTAAAAATCAAATGTTAACTTAGAAATTTAAGTATAAACGTAGTCGTATTCATAAATTAGGAAGTATTCTATAGCCATACTAGATGAAAATAATTTTTGATCATACTTTATATCACTAAAGCCTGGTTATTTCCATCCTTCACCAAAATTATCGTCGCTTGTCACTTCTGGACCCTTAAATATGCATAAGGAATCAAAACCGTCAACATTTAATATAAGCATGATAGCGAGCTGTGAATTAATACTAACAGTAGTCTATGACCAAGAATGTTTAATGGGCCAGCTGGGATTAGTACTAAAATGATTGAAAAGAACTCGGGAACCTAAATTGGAAAACCTGGTAATCGCAACTTAAATGCAGGCTCTGTGATAAGCTATAAACTGTTATACAGGGTGTTTAAAAAATACGTTCGGATATTTTACCCACTTATACATCTCATCAATACACACACAAAATTTTAATAAACAGGTCTGGAAACCCTTCGTTTCCCATATGCAAGCCAAAGCATGATCCTTAATAGCATCAATATGCCTTAAAAGTTAAACTAAAATCGGTTGATGAGTTTTTGAGACATTTTAGTTTTTATTTTAATAGCTTCAGAGGCGTGCAAAATATAAGCTTTATTTTTTCTTGAAAACAAAGCAAGGTACGAAAAAATTTTAAGAGACAAAAAAGTTGCATTTTTAGTTGCTTTATAAAAAAATATATAAAACTTGCCAAAAATATGTCCAAAACATACCTTATGAAGTTATAAACAAACTGTAAACATTTCATTTAAATCGATCAAAGCGTTTTTTAGATTTCAATAAAAAACCGATTTTTTTAAACTTTAACGCCCAACAAAGCTTCCACGCTTTCATGTGTTTATTTGTTTGCTGCCTATTATTTTTTACTTTTGCATGCATACGCTTACCTTTTTTATCTCTTTTCCAGCTTTCAACTCGAAAGTAGAAAGAGAAGCTCGATCAACGACCAGATTCGTGTGACCGGTGGCAGTGTGTGTTTAGTGTTGTGTTATTTATCGTTTGTTCTTATCATTATTTATCTTTATTATCGTTTATTGTATAAAAAAACGGATTTATATATTTTAATCTTTGTATGCTTTGACACTGTGTTATTAATTATAGATCCTAGGTATTTAAAGTTGTCAACCTGTTTTATCAGACTGTTATCTAATCTCACACTAAGTTCTTGTTCGTCCTTTGCTATTTTCTGTTTTTTCGACACCGAAAGGTAGAAGAGGAGCGGATTATGTATGTATGTATGTATCGTTTATTGTTATTAGTTTTTAAGGATTGTTGAAAAGATCCAGGAGGTTTTGTAGCAAAATAGAATCCTATTACTTTCATACGGGGTTATATTAGTTTTTCTGCCTGGCCTCCCTCCCTCCTTTTTTCTTTTGCGGAGGGGAGTAATGTAACGGATCATAGTTGCCATATCCATATTGTGTAGGCAACTATCCGTAAACAAAGTTTATTAATTGAAGTGCACTCTAGATCAAACCCACGACGTGTACATGTAGCGCTCTCAGCGTAACATATACATTATAATGCAAATAGAAGCTTAAAGTACGAATAAATAAAATGTTAAGTGCATAGGAAGTACACATAAATAAATGGTAATAGGAACACCAAGAGATAAATTAAGTAGTGTAAGTTTATAAATCTTAACACTAACAATTGGCGGCAAAATTAGTTAAAGTAAAGCAAGGTGGTACCTTACCGTCGAACTCAACCTAGAGCAAGAAAATGTCTGTAGCTTTGATCTCGAATAGGAACTAAATGGGACGGTGACGGTGTTGGCAACAAAATAGAATACGAAAGCAAGATCTGAGTAAAAAAAAGCTTTCAGGTTTAAATTGGCTTAGCGACACAACTTGAACCGCAAGATAGGGTAATATGAAAGTATTGACTCAAAAATCACTAACAAAACGATGCTCCGTATATATACACAAAGTTGTTTTTTCAAAATCTTATCTAACAATATAACCAACAGTGATTGGAAAAACAACGGAAGTAAAGCCACCATTTAATTATAAATGTTCATAAAGATGAACGTGATGTCTCCAAAAATTTACTTACTAGTGGTGAATTGAAAAACTCGATAGTAAAGATCGGTTAGCAGTCTCACCACCATAGTAGGGAGAAAATAACTGTAGAAAACCTGACCGCAGGAGGATGTTACAAAGCAAGCGTTTAAAGACTTAAAGCAGCAAGTCGAATAACTTAGCGAAATAGGATCAACGAAACTTAAAACCCAACAAAAAACGTCTACATAGCTAAGAAAGTACGACATATAAGCCACAGCTACGTTGAGCGACCAAATAATGGCAAGCAAGCAAGCAACGTCACAGTTGAGAGACCAGAAACGCTACCTAAGAAGATAAATTACACGGGGCCAGATTCAAATAAATATGTGCATAAAAGGACAATACCCGGCTGTCCAAGAAACCTCAGTTGAAGGCTTATCCCGCGAAGATTCCAAGGACCCGAAAACCATTCCGTCACGAAACCTCTATTTTGTCTAGCCGATGCTGGCAAGCAGCCCCTAAACTTCATTGTCAAGTCGATATTCGGTGGCAAACATCTCCTGAACTATGTTGTCGAGCCGCTTACCGGTGCTAAAACAACACCTGGACTGTCTGTCGTCCCGGTATTAGGTGGAGAAACTCCCCATAAAGCTTTCTCGGGCCGTAGACCAGCATTAGTGCAAATAACGTTTTGAGTCGCAAGTCATTGCGTGGCCGGCGAATTTCGATCCTTATTCTCGAGAGAAACCCAGGAATATAATATAAGGCTCAACTTACATGATAAAAGGATTCGCAGACAGACAGCTGTGGAATACACACAGCACGGACCGATCCTTTTTGTAAATATAATTAAGTCAGATCAGCAATACTTCGCTATACATGGCTGATTGAGCTACCTGTTTACATGTTGTGTTAAGTAATAATAGCTAAGAGCTACAGGCGTTGTTTTGTAATAATTGTGTTCACTGAAACATGTATATTAATTTGATCACTTTGTATATTACATTGTTGCACTGTTTTCAATTATCACTGTTTCTGGTTCGCTGGATAAATGTAGAACATAATGAACATAATGTGGAAGCTTTCGCTCCAGCCTGATATGTATATTTTATTTCGTTGTGCAGTGTTGTAGGTTATTGCACCAATACAGTTTCCTATGTTTTTGAAATATTTTGACGGGATGGTTTTCATAAAGTCTAGTATCGTAGGTAGTCCCGTTTCTCGATGCAGTTGCGTGTTGCGTATTTACCAGCAGCAGAAAACCATTCTTAGAACTTTATTTTGAAAAGTCTGTACTGTTCTGTAGCTGTTGGGTTGTTAGGACTATGTCCAAATGTTGTGTTATAAGGACAGTATTATCCCGTATACATTGCGACTGTTGAATTAGTGGGTTCAGGTAGATCACGCACGAATATTTTAAACAAAGTTGGCCCTAATATAGAGCCTTGAAATACTCCGGCATTGATGTTCTTCTGTGCTGACAAAGTGGTGCTGATTCTTGACAGCAAAACTTTGGTGTGTGAGAGAGGATTTGACGATGTGTAGTATGTAGATAGGAACGTTAGAACTGACCATCTTGAAAAGAAGTCGATCTATCCAAACATGGTCAAAAGTTTGGGCGATGTCGCGGAATATTGCACTGTATGTTGTTTATTTTCAAATCCATTTTCTATCAGCTTAGATATACGCGATAGTTGGTGGATAGTAGAGTGCTGTTTGCTTTGGTTATCTGTGAGAAACTGAGTACATCGAAGAAAGATCATCTCTTTAGAAGTTTAGCTAAGGTAAATAGGAGACTAATGGGGCGATAACAGCTTGAATATTTATGATTTTTACCTGGGTTGGGAAAGAGAAGCACATGGGCATGTTCCAGATATCTGGAAAATATTCAAGTCTCAAGCAACTATTAAATACGATGGTAACAAAAGTTGTAGCTTTTTTTTAATGAGATCAGGTCCAGGAGACTTTCTTGAGGGAAGACTTTTTACATGTGACTGAATTTCGGTTGGGGTAGTAGGATCTATCAACCCAGGACTATCGGGGATAGGGCTATGGTCACATTTTAACTCTGCAACTACCGTTTGAAATGGGTAGGCAAAAGTTTTTAAGAAGACAGATACCTATCTAATATGTTAGGGCGATGATCTTTGCGATATGGATAATGAGTTGGTTCACTACATGCTAAAATTTGAATGACTTGGTTTGAGAGATACATTTGGAACATGATGCTGCTTGGATTATTGCTATTACAGCCCCAGATGATATTTTTGTAGTTAAAGTCGCCAATTGCTAGTGTAGAAATATCGTTTTGGAAAAGTGTTTTAGATATAAATTAATTCCCACAGCTGAGAGATTTTGTAGAGTAGGCAGTTGAAGTGGATGAGCGCATATAGAGCTTCTTAAGATTATTGCGACACCTCATGAACCAAAGTGGGTTGCTTGATCTCGACGACACATAAAATATTGGGGTATTTTAAACGGTTCGTTTTCTGGTATTTAAATTAATAAAATACTAACAGCCTCTGTAATTGCTGGATGTTCTCCACCGCGGTATACACACTATGGTTTGACTGGAATTATTTTAGGATATTTTTTGTAGTGATGTGATCCCGTACACGTTACACAACTAGATGTGAGGTTATAATAATTTTTTGTGCGTTCTAGGCGTTGGCAGTTTGTGCAGTGAGGCGTGTCTTTTCTACTGCTACTAACACTAATTATGCAATAATGTAATTTAATCAGATTAAACATTTCTTTGATTTTTTTGTTAATTCGACCGCACATGTAAGAATTGGTTGTTTATTTTTCAGCACCCTAGTGAGTACTGGAAATTGTGATTGAGACGGGTACGTTTCCTATTGCTGCTCTAAATTTCAAGTTTTCTGGATTGCGGGGGGTGTAATATGTAATTATCTCTTTGTTATCGTCGTAAAATTTTGTGAGTAGGCACTACTCTTCCATATTTGTTAAATTAATGCGAAGTTGTGATCCCTGATTTTTATTGTGAACTCCTTTTCTACGGTTGCTTTGGTTCAGAAATTACAGCTTGGCAGCTGTTAGCTTCTAGAAGTAATATCGGATTAATTTTGCTGTTCTGTATCGTTATCGTCGTTATTGTTAGCTGCGTCGAGGTGTATTCGGAGTTAATATTTATTTTCGCTGAGAGGTTCACATTTTCTGAGGGAGGTGAGGTATTTGCCGTTTAGAACAGTTGGGATTGTTAGGGCTAATTGTCTGGATGTCTTTCATAGGGGTGTCTTTGTTGAGAAGAAGTTTGGGTTTTTTTTCTGTATGAGTTTACCATATTTGCAAATAGATTGATAAAACTTGGGGCGTGGCGTACCCGAAGGCTAGCCGCGTTATTAAAATAAATTTTACTGTTTTGATAAAAATAAATTATGTAGCACTTGTAATTAAAAGGATGTAAACCTTACTATGTGTTAGCTACAGCACGCAGGTTAAACTATTACACGTTCAGCGCACCTATAAATCAACCACCAGGTCTCAACATAAACTCACGGACCGTTCTGCCTTAAGCACATCAAATAAATTGCACACCATTATGTGCTTACATATTTTGAGTTACAGAAATAGCTACCACGGCTAGGAACTTTGGCTTTACCAACCGCCTTGCCAATTGAAGCCACGCCCGCCACGAAACCGTGTGCAGTGGGTTGCATGCCGTATTCAATACAGACGCCATTAGCTTCACTAAAAAGTTGCTATTAAAACACATGCATCTTTGGATATACTGCTATAATAATATCGTTGTTGTGGTGACAAGTTTGTAATGATATAATTATTTTAGGCACATAAATAAGGTTATTACAAATACTACAAGTTTTAATATGAATAATTGCTTCTCTCAGAGCTTATTAAAAATGATAATCGTTTAAATTAATGCTCCGGCTAGCCTTTGAGAACTCCAATATCTGCAAGGTTAGGCTGTAACACCGTATAAATTTTACCCTAGTATAACAAATGAGCAATCTTAATGAATGACAGTTAATCTTAAATATTGACTGAAAACAGAGCTGCTTGTAACCACAGAAATTAATCGCAATGGAACGCAAATCGATCAACAATTAATAAATTCACCTTAGGTAAACAATAACAATGCAATGTAATGAATTACGTTGTTTGGCTAATCTGCATTGTTTTCTTTCACGTCATACTTGACGCCAACTGGCAAATGTTTCTTGGTTGCTTGCCAAATTCACTTCCGCTTTCTGCAAAATGGGGTGACGCCAACCCCATAATTTCTTTCTGGAAAGCTCCCAGCGGCTACTACCTGGCTCTGGACCACAAACGGAATCCTCCCCAGCTGTTGTAGCTTGCTCTGCACTTCTCTCGGCTTCTCGCCTTCTCCAATCGGGTTTCAAAAGTTGACCTCGGACCCGGGTTACGTTTGCAATGGATGCCACGCTCGTACCTGCCTTCTGGAACGCTTCTAGCTGCTGCTGCCTTATTGTAAACCACAAATAAGGGACCCTCTAGACACTGCACACTGCTTCCTGTTTCCGCCAGTTCCAAAACTTGCAGAAAACGTAGCTTCGAAGTCAAACACATATGAGTGAAGCTTCAGGATCAATTTTCTCTGATACTGCACTGTGGAACTTGATGAAATTAAGAACAACTGGGCTCTGCCGAATAAATAAAACTCGACAACAGGTAGAAATTATATACTTATATGTACGAAATTAATTCAAAACTGGGAACCAAGCTTACAAACAAGCTTCTCGTTTGGCTTCTCTATCAAAACAATAACAACTAAACATCTGTGTCTCCATAGCAACAAGTTAACAATCGTTTTAAGTAAGTTTTTACAATGTTTTTATTTAACTTCTAAATTGTTTTTGCTTAAATGTTATTCGAGAACAATATAACCGCACTTTTGCTGCTTATTTTCACTTTTAGTTTAATAAACACTGTTTCCGAAGTTATTAGCACTTTATTGTAGTCTTGCATAGTTCTCGGGTTGCTTTGCAAATGCCCTTTGTAATTTTGTGTCTTCTTACCCTGCCTTATTAACCCTTTAGCTGCGTTATCGATTGTTGCCATTATGATATAAATACTAAACGCTGCATGAACTCCTGTAACGCTTCGAAACACTCTGTACTTAAGAAAAATCAATATCGTGACTTGACGTTACACAATTAGCCTGTCAGTCATCATAAATTTGAAAAATACGCAACCCTGCCGATACTGCTTTATTCAATTGCTAACATCTGTTAATTAAATTATTGCTAATCATGTCTTCTGTAATTATCAATGTTACTAGTGAGTTATTGTTGTAATAAATATAATACAGTTCTGGGCCTATTTGAATTTGTATTTAGTCTCCGTACGTTAGCAATGCAACAAGAATCGTTGTAAGCATCATACCATTACAATTGATACTTATTTTCTTTATCTGTATAATTACTCAGGTAATCTCAAACTCTGGCTTATGAGCTACATAAAAAGGGCAATTGAAACTGGAAAAATAGATCTAAAACCTGTTACGTGGCACAAAAACAGGAAAATTTACCTATTTAAATAACAAAATAAAAAATATTAAAATTATAAGACTTGGCTAAAGGTAACCTCTGTTCTAATTGGTTTTTAACGTTACCTATATGGAAAATGTCTTTCTTTATAATGCTTCCATTCAGTACATAACATCTGGAAGCCGGGAATTACGTTTATTAGTCTTTATTGAAACTGACTGTGGCTGGTATATAAAATTATTGTTCTTCACTTCTCAGTGATTGCTGTGGTTACCCACCTGTTAGGGGGGCCTAGAAAATGCCAAGAAAGCGGGTACACAAATTTGTTGGATGACTCATTTTTAATCAATTTTAGACACAGCTAATTAACTTGTACATTCAGAAAGTTTGGGCTCAGTACAAGGTAAATGATCGTATTAGTTTGTTGTACATAGCAGGTTCGCATCATGGAGGACGAACAAGATTATCCTTGTTTTGGGTCTTCAAACATTTGGGGCTGCTCTGTCTCAGCCACAATTTATATTTTTATTGCAGTGTTTGCGCTTCGATAATACAGATATTAGGGAGGAACGAATAAAGTAGATAAGCTGGCTGCTGTGAGAGTGGGTCGTGTTTGAAAAATTTAATGGAATGTGTAAAAAGATATTATGATGTAGGTGAATACGAAATGCTCTTGGCATTCTGAGCAAAATGTAGCTTCACAATCTACGCTATTTTTATAAATTCTGAAGGGTCTGCACTTGGTTATATCATATACATCTTTGCCGCTTAAACTGCGCATAAAATTTGCTTAGTGAGGTTCCACCTATATATTTTTTGTATCGAAATTGTCCAGAGTAGTTTCTGGGTTTTCTTATTAACTAATTATTTTACTTCATATTTTAGCATAATTTTCCATTATTCAATTGAAATGTGTTTTATAGTATAAAGTAAACATGTGGCGTTTATTTTAATACAATTTTGAAAAGGATTTCGTAAATATTAAATGTAAAAGTTAATGGAATCGAATTAAATACATAGTAAAACTTTTATTTTAATTAACAAATATATTAATTGGAAATGCGAATCTGTTATACAATATTTATTCGAGGCTTGTTAACGTATACAAAATCGGAAATATTATTACTGTGTGCGTTTCAAACAATTCTATTTATGCAAATGGCACTACAATCACATAATGCATATTCAACTGCATGGTTGCATACAAACAAACTGCGGTTGATATAATTTCCGCTCAAATTAATTTCGTTCTCAAATCAGCATTAGCTCGTAGCATTCATGAATTTCTGCCGTTGTTCCTGATTATTTTATTATCCACATAAGCGCTTTCCCTTACCCAGCCACGTCGGGATTCAGGCCATATAAAATATGTTCTAACGCACAACCGTTCACATGGAGCTGTTTATTCTGCGCTGCTGGTTTATGAAAAATTCGCGAAATTTTACGTTGCTTTGTTGGCATTAAATTTTACATTCCTCGGAAATATTCTCTGTTGGTTTAGCTGCCTGCGAAATTCGACTAGCGGCTGGATGCTTCAGATTGATGAATTCTGAAATTGTATTAAATCCTCCCTGGGCTGCAAGATTGTCTGTCTCATTATGCACAAGCTTTTGTGATGTTATTATTGGTTAGGTTATTTACATTTACACATGCCGTGAACTAAGAGATTTATAATAATTTTATATTTTAGCAAATTGTTCGTATGAATATGAAATGGAAGCAATACGATTAAATGCGACCCTCGTTATCCTTGTTAGCACTTATCTGTCATTATATTGCGTTTAATCGCACTATTTCAACCGACTTTCAGATAAAACCTCCATGATTGACCGCATTTATAGCAGACACATGTTATGCATAGTAGACCCTAATCATGTTTAGAGAGACTTGGGGTTGAAATGTTTGAATAATACGAAATGGTTAACCAGAATATATTGGGAATTCTTTTAAATGCACCACCGAAGAGTAAGAAAAGATCAGATTATTAAGAGTTTTCAATAAAAAAATTGGTGTAGAAATTGGTCGTTTAAAATGTCTTCAAAAATAATATCACAGCAAGCTAAACGAAACAAATGTACTTTAGATTTTTTAAATAGAAAATGGGTTCCTTAATTAATCAGCTAAACAGCATTTGTATTTAATAATACTAGAAAAGGTTACTATTTAAAGACACTTTCAGAAGTTGATTTTTTGTAACTTAGATGTTATCCGTGTCTTACAGTTTTAAATACCTTTTGGCGTGTCGCTTCACTTATTTGTAAATAATAAAATACGAAGTAAATTAACAAAAGTAATTTAATAGTCAAACCCAAATAGACTTAGAAATGTAACATGAATAACCACAGTAACGCTAACCCGACTGCCGGTGAATTGAAAGAGCGCCAACTTCGCACCCTTTTATACAGTGCTGCTGCCCATTGTCTGTATCTTTGACTTTTGATAAGTTTTGATTTTCCAGACAATGGACAATGAAGAGATGGAAGGACAGTTGGCAATGCATCTTTCTGGAACAACAACAATTATTATTATAATCAGTAAATCCAGTGTACCGTTAGGTGTTGTGTAACGCTAGCTCCTGCAGCAAATTTTAACTACACATAAAATATATTTAAATTTCTACATCACGTAATCGAGCGTTACATCTAGCCAGCGCTCGGTTTTACGATAACGCAAAGGCACTAGCTATGCGCAAAGTTGCGCTGTAGAAACGACGGCGTCGTTACCCACTCAAATGTTACCTAGAGCAGATGTACAGATAAAGCAGCCTGGAGAGTATATAAGAAGACTTCGCAACCATTTTTAGTGACTTGGGCCCACCAGTCCTGATCCTGTCCAGTTCCGACTTGAGTCTCTGGACTTATCCCTTATTCCAAACTCCACTTTTGACGTTAGATTGAGGCGATGTCTGCCCCTCTCCTAGCGTATCCACCTGAACCCTGACCTATACGATAGATTCAGGCGGTGTCTGTTTGTCTCTTAACGTATTTCCCTATAAATTAAAAACTCCACGACCATACGCAGCAAGAATATTCCAAATCCATTAATAGCTGTACCTATAGGAATCGTATTGCACATTCATTACCTTACCTGGAGGATCCGCCCTGGATGTTTAAAGATGTTATACAGAAGCTCAAAGTTTAAGTCCGCCTTTGAAGTCCGAGCGCCGGTGAACTCCGGAACACCGGACCACAAATAACCCCCCTAACTCGTTAATTTATGCGAATCTTTGCAGAGCACGATTTGTAAACAAATCGCTTATTTGTAAGCCGCGGCGGACATCTACCATACACTTCGAAAAATGATACTCTACTCCAGGTCGAATGCTACCACCACCCACGCGTATGTATTGATTGAGTTGCAGACCAAGCAGGAATCAAGAAACGCAGCCCCAGAGGAAACCGTTAATTTATTAATGTAGAGAGTAATTCATAATTTGTATATCTAGTTAAAAACATTATACTGTTGTTATATATATCTTGTGTTTTCCTGACCGTAGACATTAGAGTTAGAGCGAACCCTTTTCTCCGATTGAGAGCTAACCCGAGGTAGAAATTAATAAACGTTTGAGCCTTTCCGAAATTAATGGAAGTCATACCACACCAGATTTAGAACCTTACATGACCAGAATTGATTGCCAGGACCAAAGTTAAATTCAGGAGGGCAAAACGTTACAATTGGACTGAAAATGTAGTATCATTATTACAATGTATCTATTTTCTATGACATTTTACGTACCTTTCTTTTCCAACACTTTTTACCCTGTGCCCATTTTCTTGCCCCACTCCACGGGATTCTTCGTTTTTTCCTTCTTGTCGCACTTGATCTTCCCATCTTAGTCGTGGGCGTCTTATTTTATTATCTCCCTGCACTCTTGTTTCGTACAATTCTCTTGTTTCTCTTTCTTCCTTCATCCTATGTATGTGGCCTAGCCAACTCAGTCGTCTTTCTCCAATAACTGTTTTGTGGGTTTCATATTTAGCTCTGATATTACTGTCTCGTTTCTTACCATATATCTTCTTCTGATCCCTTTTATTCTTCTGAGAAATCTCATTTCAGTAGCCACGAGTTTGGTTATGTTATTTTTTGATAACGTCGAGGATTCACTGCCATATACTATAGATGGTCTGACAGTTGTGTTTTTATTTTCTTTGGAAACTCTTTCCCAGAAGAACTACCTGGCTCTTAGGGCGTTGAACATTCTTCCCGCTTTTCCAACTCTTTGGTTTATTTCTTCGTCTATCTTCCCACAATCTTCTATTGTTGTGCCTAAGTAGTTGTAGTTTATAGCTTGTTCTATTGCTTGTCATTGTATAGTAATTCTGTGTCTTCTTTCTTTTGCGGATATTATCATGGTTTTGCTTTTTTCGGTGTTTATTTCCACATTTAATTTTCTCAGCTCTTTTTGATATATTTCTAGATTTTGTTGTAGTTTGACTTCCGTTTCTGATACCAAAACCATGTCGTCAGCAAATAGTAATTCTCGTAGTGACACATTTTTCATTTTCCATTTGTCTATTGTCAGGTTATTGCATTTTTCTTTGCATTTTTTATAGCATCGTCTATGACTATCGAGAAAAGTAATGGGCTTAATACGCATGATTTGCTTCAATCCTGTTTTGGTTTTAAATTCTGTAGATTCTTGATTGTACGTTCTTATTCTATTTCTGTTATTTTTATATAGTGCCTGGATGATTTTTATCACGTTTGCTTCGATTCCTGTTTGCCTCATACTTATCCAAATGCCATTTGTTCTTATCCTGCAAAAAACCTTTTTTAAGTTTATAAAACAGAAGTGGATTTTTTCCTTTCCTTAGTAGCTCTTCTCCTATTTGCCGCAATATAAATATCGGGTCCTGGGTACTCTTTCCTTTCCTAAATCCGTATTTTGATTCTTCTATGGTTGTCTCTAGTTTTCCCCTTAATATTTTTCAGCTATTTTAGCGAAGACTTTACACTGTATACTTGATAATGTAATTGCACTATAGTTTGAACAGTTGTTTACATCTCCCTTTTAAAACATTGGCATAATTATAGCTGTGTTCCAATCTTTGGACATTTCTTTCCCTTTTATTATGTCATTTAGTAATTCCCAGAGTTCAGTTCTTGGTATATTTAATCATTTCTGATGGGATTTGGTTTTTGCCTGGGGCTTTTCCTAGTTTTAATTTATCAATGGCCTGTGTTATTTCTTCTATTGTTATTGGGTCCAGATCGCTCCCATGTTTGCTTTCTTCTTCGTTTAGCAAATCTTCCTGTTTTTGGTTTGAATCCGTAGAATAATTTTTGGTTTCCTAAATAGTTTTTCTTCATCTTATGTCCGAATTCTTTCCATGTTTGTGTTTTTTTTCACTTTCTTTATTACATGCTTGACTTCAGTTCTCGTAATTTTATGCTTCCTATAATCTTCACCGTTTTTTTGTTTGCAGATATTTTTCCATCTTTTTTTTGTTGTTTTTAACTTTTGCTTGGATTTCTATTGACCACCATCTGCTTTTCTTTGTGTATATTTGTGATATTTTTTATGTTCCGCATACTTCCTTTGCTGCAATAAGGATTTTCTGTTTAAATTGGTTCCATCTATTTTCTATTGATGAATGTATTCCCCCCTCATTTTTCCCAGTCTGTTTCACTAGCGTTTGCTGATATTTATTTCTAATTTTCACGTCCTTCAGTTTGTGACTTTTTATTTTCTCTTTGTTGATGTTCTTTCTTTTATCTTCCTTCGAGTTTTTTCATCTATATCTATTAACATTTTTATGATGAGTAGATGGTGGTCACTGCCTATTTCTGCTTCCCTTTTCACCCTTACATCTTTTAGTGTCTTGAATTTTTCTTTGTTTATTATAAAGTAGTCGATGATAGATTTTTCATTTCTCGAGGGCATTACTCTGGTGAATTTGTGTATGTCTGTGTGTTTAAACTTTGAGCTTATTATGACAAGGTCGTTTGTTATGTATAGGTTAATTAACCGTATTCCATTTAAGTTCTCATTACTTTTCTGTATGGACCTAGGTACCTTTTAATTCGTATATTATCTCTACCGACTCTGCTATTTATGTTTCCCATCAGTATTTTATTTCCTACGGTGGTGCTCAGCTCTGCTTGTAAGATATTTCGTAAAATTTACCCTTTTTGTTTTTTTTGCATACTTATTCGGTCCATATGCTATGACCACAGTAGTGATATCCAATTTTACCTTCACTGTTGATATTCTTTCATTTACATAACTTTCCTCTAATAGATTTTTCTCATTTTCTGGCTTCACTAACAGGCCTACGCCTTCTGCTCCCCACTTGTCTATATCTACTCCTGACCAATATAGCCAGTAACCATCTTTCATCTCTTTCAATCCCTTTCCTTTCTTTTTAGTTTCGGTTATTCCCAAATAATCCAGTTTTTGCAGCTTCATTTCTTCCATAATTTAGCCTTCTGTACCATTTAGACCTCTCACGTTTCAGGTACCAATCTTTATGTTAATTTTATTCTATATTCCTGGTTTAATTCTCTTTCTTTTTTAACTTCTTCTTTTCTCAGTTCATTTTTCTTTGTCCTAGTTGTCATTTCGTTTCTTTCATATAGCAATCGATCTCGTGTGCCTTTTTTTGCCGGGTAATTTGATTTATTTCATCCTTACCGCTTTCCATTAATAGTTTTTTTCACTACCTTCTTTGTAAATGATCCTTACACTGTCAAGTTTGAATGTAGGCTACATTTACAAAAATTGTTACAGTTTCCATGACAATGTACTTACTTCCCCAGAGAAGTGAATTACTTACATCCCGCATGTATTACAACTGATAAGATGCCATGTCTGCCACTTGGTTAACACGAAAACAACCATTGTCGTTCTTACTATTATCCATTTTTAATCAGAATACAAGCACAAAGATCACAAAACAGCATTTGCAATCGTATTCACGCATTTTTTCCAATAATTTTTCACAGGGCGTTTATAACTGTCAAACAAAACGTCACAGCTCTATAATGCTACTATAGTTTAGCAAATGTCATAATTTTACGCCAGGTTATTACCTACCATTTACTTTACAAAAGGAAATATTGGTAGTGAAAAAAAGTATGTACTTTACACAGGATGTAGGAAGATTTACACTACCTCGAACTTTGCTACCCTCGTTCGCTTCGCTCACTCAGGCATCAAACGGTCCTCGGTAGTGTAAATGTTACCTACAGCCCTTGTAAAGTAATATACTATTTGATATATTTTGGATCAATGTACCTTGCTTCTTTTTCGAATTTTCAAATTTTTGGGTCTCTTTGTTTCAATTCCAGATTTCCTCATCAGTTATCAGCTTTATGAACCCCGTTTTGACTTTCTTACCTTTGCCTAATTCTTCTTTTGCGAATTTCCTAATTTTTGCGTGGACTTCCCTTTCCTCTCTCGTCAAATCGATATTTATAAGGATTTTCTCTCAGCAGTTTCGTAGCTTGTTTTTGTTCATGACTGTGTTTTATCTTCCTCACTGTTTAGTTCTATCAGACGTGTCTTTTCTCCCAGTTGGTTTGCAGATTCTACCTTTACTGTTACCCCCCATCTCTTTCTCTATAACATTTTCCATTTCTTCCTTTAGTACCCTGGGGTCCATTGTACCTCGTTTTATCCCTTGTATTATTATGTTTTTCCTTTTCTTTTCTCCATTTAGTTCTTCTATTTTCTCATTTGATATCTTCACCTCTTCCTTTAGTTTGTCGATGTCCTTCATTGCCTCTTCATAAATATTTTTGGTAATTATTTACTTTAGCTTGAAACGCTTAAATTGCACTTTTGGAAGCAGTTTTGCACTATTTCTATGGTTTACGTACGACCTGCTGAACCCGAATCTGTTGTCGGAAGAGGCGAAACATGTATATTTTCACCATGTAAATATCAAATTGAAATGCACCTCAACTATTACAATTGACACTTCGAATGGTAGCTACGTTGCCAACTGTGGTTAAAATACCCTAAACGGTGTGGCGCAGCTCAAACGATTATAAAAGTATAGTGGCGTCTAGTAAATACGGCTAAAATGCAGTATCGTAGACCACTTCTGTCTCATGCCCAGGAGCTATCATTTTAGGTTAGCTGCAGTTTAAGATTTGTGTGTACTTAGTACCCACTAAAAGGTTGTGGTCTACTATACTGCAGGTTTCCCTCATTCTATCTATTTATTTTAAATCAATGGGTGCTTCATCTGGTGTTTTTCGTGTTTTCTTGCTTCTTACGGACCCCTGCTTCTCTTCATCTTCGTATTAACTTTTCCTTTCTTTGTTGCCTCGTCTGTTAAATAATCGTCGCTATCCATTTGGATTTGTTTCTCTCTTCTTTATTTATTATTGAGTTTTATTTTATTTTATTCTTAGTTTTATTCTTACGAACAACAACAATAAAACCAGTATTAAACTGGCACCATGCCTAGAGAAAAACGAAAAAATAGAAGAAGACAATGGAGAGTGACGGATAATTACTGCGAGCTATTTCCAATGCCCTGGATCCCGGATATTTGCATTCTTTGAGTTTTTATGACCGATGGTGCGTTTGTTGATGCAAATCTATCACTACAATCTCTACCGAAAGAACTTTCTTTCCCTTGCTTTTTTAACTTTGCTTTCTTCACCTGCCTCTTCCTTTTCGCCCTTTCTTGAAAGTATTATTTTCATTTCTCTATTATACCTTTCGATTTTGTTACAAGAACGCCATATTTACTTTTAATATTTCGTGCTGAATGTTTTTCATGAGTTTCCCTTTGTCTCTTTTATCATATTTTGACACATTTTCTTTTGCCCTTGTTATTACAGTCATTCTTGAGCTCTGTATCTTCTTGTTAGGCTGTAATAATTGTTCGTCCACGACCACGTGTCTAACAAATTTGAACGGTGCAGAAGCGTCCCGCGTCTTGAAGCATTCGCTAAAAATGCAAGACTTCTTCGAATCGTTGTAAATTCACATCTTCTGTCTAAATATAAAGTATTGTTGAAATAATTTGAGGCATTTTTTCTGCAATTTTTATCGACCATGGGGCGACACTTGCAAGATACCGCCGCATTCCATTGCTTGAGTCGACAGCGTGTCATCCATGCTCTCACTTGTACCAGCGACTGAACTGAACTGGACTATCCAAAGATGACACACACTCGAGAAACTTTCGGTTTTACATTATAATGCTTTCCAGTAACGAATAAAAATTATGTTCAACTTCAAACATTATCGCGAACTTAACTTGTTTGTATTTCGAGTTATACCAACAACGCGAGAGCAGTTCACTTAGGCATTACTGCAGTTCATGAAGTGGATGCTTGTCATATCCAGATTATGTAATTTTAGAAGATTTAGTGGAGAAATAAGCTCTCCATTTGATGAAATGGACAAAAAACGTCAAAATTGTGAACAAAAACAAAATTACACGATCTGGTTCCAGTTCATGAATTCGATGTCCATTTCATAAATAATTAAACTAAATGGGTTTGACATATACACATATTTACACGCTTTGGAAAATTGCATTATCTGAGGTTATATAATAATAATAATAATAATAATAATAATGTCTTTATTGGCAAAACAATATAAATATAACAAATTAACAATTAAATATTACATGAATGTAATAGTAATAGCCAACCTCAGGGCGAGGTTCAGAATAGTGGCATGCCACATACTGCTCTAACACCTAACCCTGATACTTATAGAAAATTCAAAGTACAAAACAATAAACAAAAATAAAATTAAATAAAAAGTCCAAGTATCACATTGAAACGTCCTGCTGCAGTTTTTTCAAGGAGGAAGTGAGGCAAGCTTTAAATTTCCAACAGCCGTATTGTTTATATTTACCACAAATAGAATTATATAGTTTAGAAACGTTATAAGAAAAGGATCGTTCAAAAAATGTAGTTTTATGAGTTGGAGGAGTAATTACATTTTTAAATCTGATGTTAATATTGTGGATATCAGTTCTAAATCTGATCTTATTGTATAAATACGGAGGATTCTTGTTTTTTATCAATTTATGAAAAAAACAGGCTGAGTGAAGAAGACGTCGATTTTTCATATTAAGCCAATTGATCTCCGTTAATTTATGTGAAATTCTTTCAAATTTTCGAATGCCATAAATAAAGCGCAAGCAGCTATTCTGAACTAATTGGATTCTGTAGCAATCGCGACTATCAACTACATCACAAAAATTAAAGTTGGAAAGAACAAGAGCTTCCGATAGAAGTGTTTTCGTTTTTATTGTCATCAATTGTCTGTTGTAATAAAGTTGTCTTAATGCTGCGTAAGCTTTTTGAATGTTTTTGTTAATATGCTCCCTAAATCTTAATTAATTTCGTCACACACGATTTCATTTGGGAGTTTCGAATTCCGCCATTGATAAAGCGAAGCAGGGAAATCGTTTGTACCTCAGCTTAAATTGTTATAGTAAAGTTGTGTTCGGGGCCAGTAACACTTCACGTGCGAGGATTCTGCAAAATATTGGTTAATAAGCACATCTTCGAAGTGTCTTGGCATAACGCATCGTTGAAATAATCCGAGGCATGTCTTTTGCGATTTAGATGAAGTTTTTTGGTTGCATCTGTAGGACACTCCATGCTTTTCCATGTCCCACCTATCGTGGATCGTGATGGCTCTCTCTCTCTTTTTTTTGCACCAGTGAATTACTGGACCATCAAAGATCAACGCACACCCGCATAAAATTACTTGGCAACCGGAGCCACTTGAGTTCCATATTATGTGCTTGAGCTGTTTTGAAATGTGTATGATTTAAACATATAACCGTTTAAGTTTTATTCCAAATACTAAGAATTGACACTCCCCGCAGCTCCTCAGTACGTAATAATTTAGGATTTGTTTTCCATTGTTGTGTTTATTTATGGCGGCTTACGCGCAATGCCAGGCCTGTTCTGGGTTAAAATTGTAAGTTGTGGATTACACCTTAAAATGCTATTTACATTTACATTCTTCTTACTGTATTGTCAGCGTTACGTCACCGGTCAGAAATTTTAACTCACCGTAGGTTTAGAACAGAATTTTTTTGTAATCTGAGGAGGCTTACTTAATAGCTTAAAGTATGTTTTCAATAAGATAGTAATTCCTTATTTAGACACGCCGTATTTTGATTGTGTAACTTAGCACGGATATCGCCATTTTAGGATAATCCAAAGTATTATAAGTTACCAAATAATTTCGGCCCTCGACCAGCCAGTTTTCTCGAAGCCAGGAAAGACCTTGTGCTGTTGGAAGACTTTTGACGTCATCTCCACCAGACTTAGATGAGCAGGTAGCGCCTAATAATTCCCGGTTTGACGTACACCCTGCTTAGAGGGGATATCCTATTTAGACATGCGACGATCAGATAAAAGTATACGATCTGCCAATCCACCCTTCGCGATCTGTCGGGTCCCTTTTTCAAAACTTTGCGACTTCAAAACCGCCTTTTTTTTGTTTCCAATAAATATAATTTTAAAGATTTTCATTTACTTTGTGTTTATGACTTGATATTATGTCTTAATACTTCTTCTTTTGCTTTCGTTTGCTTTTGTTTTTAATTACTTCTCTCTTCCTTTACTCCTTTACTGATTGTTTCCATAGTGATATCTATTTGTAGAAGACAATGGTTGCTACTTTATTACACCCTAAAATGTATTTACAAGTAATAAAAACAACCGTGCCTCCAGCTAGCTACCGTGGGACACGGGTGCGGTTCTATCCTAAAAACATGGATATTTCCGTTTAGACGAAAGAAGGAGGAAGTAATTATTATTTGACGAGTGCCACTAAACTATAAATTTTTGTCCCCAAGAGATGATTGCCACTCCCTAAGACAGAAGGGAACGACCTCGGCGAAATGGAGTGTCACTGATGTTGGTTCATCTGCGACCTTACTTGGCTTTCCTCTGTTAACGTTTTATTCCTTCATAAAATCACTTAAGTGCAGTAGTACAAAATACAGGCAAACATTATACAATCAATAACGTAAATTAATCACTCAATAATGCAAGACGAAATAATCGGTACAGCCGGCGCTGAGAAAAATTGCCTTTATCAAACCTGCTAAGCTGGTGTTAGTCCAACCTAACTATTAACAATTTAATACTGAAACGCTTCCGTGACTTGAATAGTATACATATACAAGGTGGCAATTAGACCTGGGCCCTGTCTCCTTCCTTTATCAATGAATTTGGATGAAATTTATTAAAAGGCCATTAAACATAACTTCCGATTGACACATAGACATAATCAAAATGGCCGACTTCCAAATTTAAAATATCCAAACAACCGGGTACAGTTCTCTTTTCTTTTCTTTCAACGTATAACTTCTAATTTTGTCCTTTACTATTTTTATTTCTTTCATCTTTTTCTTATTGTGTTTATAGTCAAACTAATTTATAGGAAATAGTGAGCACTGCATGTTCTAGATTGCATTTTCTTCTTTCAACTAATAACTTTGACTTTCCCTTAATTACTTATCACTTCTTTTTATTCTTCCATTATTGCTTTTTGGCTTAATATCCATTTGTAGAAAATAGTGACAGTAAAATACTTGCAATCTGCTATCCTACAGGTCGATTTTCTATATCTTCTGTGTTCCTCTTTAATGAATTTGTGAAAACATTTTCCGCATTTGTTATTTTAACAAAATCGATTCCAACGAAAACTTTCACCATTCTTTCGTCATTGTTTCTCGTGTTTTCTTCTTTATTGTCAGGGCAATTTTCCAAACTCCTGTTTTCATTTCCAATCTTCTATACAGGGGGTGACTTGCGAGACGCAGCATAGGGATTTCAATAGTAAATTTTTAATGTTTGATTATTGGCTCCCCTGAAATATCAGAACATCTGCTCAGGAGAATTCAGTAATGTTTTTTTTCAATGTGAATTATAATTAATTTATGTAACTAGAGTAGATATGGTTTATGTGTAAATTTAATAACAATGTCACACTAACATCTGATACCGACTCATAATTAATTTTTGTTTTTGTTATGGTTTTATTATATACTTCACCTCAGGGAAATAGAACCCTTTTTTATTTGTTTATTTATTAGTTCTAAAAAAGCTTTATTTTGGTTAAATCTAGTTACTTTTCATACATCTATTTATCCTAATCTTATGTGTTTTCATGATTATAATTTTGTTATATTATTTTTAAGCAATTATGTATTCTTTTAAGCAATAAATTTACTTTACTTTACTTTACTTTATTTGTTTTTTTAATTAAAGTGTAATCAAGTTTTTTCTAGAGAAAAAATAGTGCATTGTTTACAATTTTCCATTTTCCGAAACCGTAGAAGTCAACGAAATAAAAATGCAATTTAAAAAAAAATCACTGATGCCTTGGAATTATGTAAACAAACAACATGTACATTTACTTTTGTCTTTGCTGTTTGACGTTTATAACTGATTATTAAATTCTGTTCTCGTTAAAATGTATTCGTTTTTTTCTAGAGAAAATGCTGTAAGTATCTGTACATAACATCGTTTATAATTTTCCGGAACAGGAAAAATCAAACAAATTAGTAACTATAAGAAGCAAGATTTAATTAAATACAATAACAAAACGTAATTATGTACCATCGAAGTCATAGAAAACTGGGACAGGAAAAATACGCAGATACCCTTGTTTTTGAACATTATTAAAGGTGAGCTGTCTCCTTTAATAACGTCCAGTTCAGTCAAAATGTTACATCTAAACTACACTTTTCGAAAAATAGGGTAACTGCGTAATTTTCCTGTCGCAGTTTTCTATGACCTTGATGGTACATATAATCATAATACAAAAACACAAAAACTAATAAACTATAACAAATGTTCAAATAAAGCACCATTAACTACTAAACAATGACCCAACCTGTCGTAAAATTGCCGTCTAACATTTTCTAACTGATATTGTGATATTTTATAGCATTGGGTTTGAATACAATTTTTAGCTCTTCAATA